>JAJIBD010008239.1:0-75279 GCA_021461705.1 Cryptotis parvus
GGAGAGGTCGGGCAGGGGTGCAGGGAGAGGTCAGGCAGGGCGGCTTGTTCCGGTTCTGGCACGGGTGTATCTAGCTTTGGCCCCTCCTGTCGTCTGTGGTGCCTGAATCAACAGCTGCTTCTCCCCTGCCAAGGCCGGCTCGGGACCTGCCCTGGCAGACAGGCCGTGCAGAGCGGCCAGAAGCCAGCTTGTGGCAACTGCAGCTCCCACAGCCGCCCCCTGTGAGCCTGCTCCGAGGGTGGAGGACGGGCTGCAGGTGGCACCGCTGGCCCCTGAGCTCTGGACATGCCCAGCCTCCCTCTCCCCTACAAAGCATAAATAGAACTTGTGGCGCCTCGCCTCTCCTGCGCGGCGTGTGCTCGTCACTGGGCGCTCTTGGTACGTGAGAATGGACGGTCAGAGCCTCTTCACTGCCCACCACTGGACAAAGGGGCACCGGGAGAAAGGGCAGAGCCACTGACATGTGGAAATGTGTCCCTGACGTGTGGCCAAGTGGAAAAAGTGAAGGAAAAGCTAGCATGCCGAAATCAAACGCGGGTGGGCCACATGCGAGGCAAACCCCGACCCACTGCACCATCACTCCGGCCCCCTCAGCGGTGTTTAAGAAACCATATGATGCCTGGAGTGCGGCTCCGGTCAGACCCCGAACGCTTTGCTTGTGTTCACTGCCCTGTTTATTTTCTTCTTGTTGACTTTTGGGAACTCTTTAAAGATTATGGGTATATCGGGGCAGAGTAATAGTACAACAGGTAGGACATTTGCCTTGCATGCGGCTGACTTGGGTTTGATCCCGGCATCCCATATGGTCCCCAGCACCACCAGGAGTAATTCCTGAGTGCAGAGCCAGGAGTAACCCCTGAACATCGCCAGATGTGACCCAAGAGCCAAAAGTCAAAAAAAATTAAAATAGATTCTGGATATACGTCTTTGACTTTTGGGGGTCACAGCTGCCTTGTGTGGGGGTACTATCAAGTCCCAGGGCTGAAGCTGGAGGCTCCCACTTACCTAGCAGGAGACAGGCCTCTGGGCCATCTCCACCCCCGGACGGATTCCTAACCACACAGCCAGACTTTTGCCGGGACTTTGGTATAAGATCGGAGTGCTTTAACGTCAGGAGAAACGCTGACTTCGTGGATGCTCTCCCCAGCTGCCCATCGTCCTGGGAGAACAGACGGCATTTCACCCTAGCATTTGAAGAAAGCAAACTTTAGTTGGGGAGGGGTTGGCCTTGGTGGTGCTCAGAGGCTGCTCCCAGTTCAGGGGCTGGGGGCTTTACATGCAGTGCTGCCTGTCCAACTCGGACCCTTCAGCTTGGGGTTTCTCTGGGGCCACACCCGGCTGTTCTCAGGGCTTGCTCTGGCTCTGCACTCAGGGATCACCCCTGGAGATGCTCTGTGGGGTGCCAGGGATCAAACCCAAATGGGCCATAGGAGAGGCACGTGCCCTACCCACTGGGCTCCCTCTCCGGCCCACACTCAGGCTTTCTTCATGCAAGTCCATGAGCATCTGTGCGGCGCCACCTCAGTACCAGGAATCAGGCCCGCAGAATGCCCTTATGTGGCCACGGGGAATCCAGGTGCTGGCGGGGTGCTTCCTCCCTTCCAGACCCTCCCTCCGGGTCCCCCCATGGAGGTAGTTTCTCCCCGTGTCCGCGTGTTCAGCAGCGTCTCTGCCAGAGGGCGGATGCTGTTCACTGCAGTCGAGAACCCGAATCAGCACAAAACACATTTAAAAATCAATCGTGGGGCAGCCATCAGCAGTGAACCGCCTCCCAGAGCCAGTCTGCAGCTGGGGTCTGGCCTGGGGAGCAGCAGGCAGGGACCAGTCTGGGGAAACTGCGCCCCAGCCCTCGGCCCACCTGAGCGGGGAGCATGCGCCGCCCTGGCTGAGCGGAGCGTGAGCACAGACACTTCCTGTGTCCAACAGTAGCCCCCCCCACCCGCCAGCCCCAGTCCGGGGCACGCCATCGGGTTGATCCTCGGACACTCCGGGCACCACACGCCAGGAAAGAGTCATGTTGACTCATGGGACAGTCCCCAGTGTCGCCTCCCAGGAGGACAGCAGGACAGGACAGTAGCCAGACCCTATAAGAGTCTTATTACATGGCTGGTGGAGTGTGTGTGTGTGTGTGTGTGTGTGTGTGTGTGTGTGCGCGAGGCGTGCACGGGCACGTGTGGGCAGGGAGGACTCAGCCAGGAACTCTGGGAGATGGAAGAGAGGTGATTGTACCTTATTTTTGGTGGGGGCTGTACGCCTGGCAGTATTGGGGACGGGGCCATGGCCAGCACTGAGGAGCCCTGGAGTGCAAAGCATGTCCAGCCCTTGAAGCGTTCCTACTGGTCCCCTCTCCTCCAGGACCCTCCCGTACAAGGACTCAATTCTGCCTCTACAGTGTGAAAGCTGATGGACCACATGCAAATGGTGGCGAGGCTGTGTTCCAATAAAGCTTTATTTGTAAGACCAAGCAGCGGGCCTGACCCTACCCGGGTGTAGCAGATGTTTGCTGAACCCCCACTAAGTCATCTCACCGCTGTTTTACAGAACTGGTCCTGACTCCCAGGGGACACAGGTGGTGTCCCCAGAAGCCTCCGGGGCCATGAGAAGCAGGACAGATGTCCCCGATGCCCAGCTGAAGCTTCTTTTCCACTCTGACGCCATTTGCCAATGAGGGTGAGAACAGCCAATGGGAAGCCTGGGTTTGTGCCAGCCTTGGTTTTCTTTTTTTACTTCTTCCTTTTTTCATTTTTCACATTTTGAGCCACACCCAGTGATGCTCAGGGCTTACTCTTGACTCTGCACTCAGGAATTACCCCCTAATGATGCTCAGGGATGGGTCTATTGAATACCATCAGGAATAAACTCCAGCACCAAGCTGGAAGTCATCACCAAGCAAAGCTGGGCATGAGGGGCCGGAGTGATAGCCCAGCGGGTAGGGCGTTTGCCTTGCACGCCGGTCGGCCCTTGCCGGCCCGGGTTCGATCCCCAGCATCCCATATGGTCCCCCGAGCACCGCCAGGAGTGGTTCCTGAGTGCAGAGCCAGGAGTAACGCCCCGAGCATCGCTGGTGTGACCCAAAAAAAAAAAAAAAAAAAAAAAGGCTGGGCATGAGGGAGAAAGAGCGAGAAAGGAAAGAGGAAAGGAAGGAAGGAAAAGGGAGGTAGGAGTGAAGGAGGGAAGGAAGGAAGGGAAGAAGGAGGGAAGGAAGGAAAGAAGGAAGGGAGGGAGGTAAGAAGAGAGGGATGGAGGGGGAAGGAAGGAAGGTATGAAGGAAGGAGGGAAGGAAGGAAGGGAGGGAGGAAGGAAGGGAGGGAGGGAGGAAGGGAGGAAGGAAGGAAGGAAGGAAGGAAGGGAGAAAGGAAGGAAAGGAAGGAAGGAAGGGAGAAAGGAAGGGAGGAGGAGGAGGGAGGGAGGAAGGAAAGGAGGAAGGGAGGAAGGAAGGAAGGAAGGAGAGAGGAAGGAAGGAAGGAAGGAGAAAGGAAGGAGGAAGGAGGAAGGGAGGGAGGAAGGAAGGAAGGAAGGAAAGGAGAGGGAGGGAGGGAGGATTCTTCTCCCTTGAGAGTCCACCTCTTGGAGAGACACTGTTGGCTTCGCATATATTACTCTGCCTCTACAGTGTGAAAGCTGATGGACCACATGCAAATGGTGGCGAGGCTGTGTTCCAATAAAGCTTTATTTGTAAGACCAAGCAGCGGGCCTGATCCTACCCGGGGTGGGGCAGGGAGGGAGGGAGGGAGGGAGGGAGGGAGGGAGGGAGGGAGGGAGGGAGGGAGGGAGGGAGGAAGGAAGGAAGGAAGGAAGGAAGGAAGGAAGGAAGGAAGGAAGGAAGGAAGGAAGGAAGGAAGGAAGGAAGGAAGGAAGGAAGGAAGGGATGGATCCTTCTTATATTACTCCCAAGGCTTATTACTCTGGCCTTGGGCTTGGGATGGGGCCCGGTGGGAGAGCTGAGGACAAGTGTCCCCATGTCATTGCTGGCGGATGACCTTGGGCAGTTGACTCCATCCTAAGCTGTAGTTTCCTTGCTTTAGGAAACACAGATAAAAATAGCGCCTGGTTCCCGGAGCCCCTGGGTGCAGCTCAGATAACCCATAACCCGTGGAAAGCATGAACTGCCCCATCACACGCCTGGCAGGGGAGCGGCGCGCTCCGCCTTACTCCTGGCACCTGCTGTGTCACACCTGTACCAGGCTGCCGGGGACAGGACTGAGCACTCCTCCCGCCGAGTCCCAGGGAGCTCGTGGGTCCACGTGGTTCAGCTGAGGAAACAGGCCCGAGAAGCAATGACACGCGGCGCTCAGAGTCCTGGGTGCTGGGTGCAGGGAGACAAAGCGGTGGTGGAGTGTCAGGTGCTGTGGGCCCCGCAGGCATGCGTTTTCACTGTCTGGAAGGAAAGGGGGTCTCACCGTGGGAACTCATGCGTCAACCTTTCTCCTCCACCCTCAGCCCCCTCGGGAGGGGCCAGGACAGAACAGCCTTTGCCTTGCACGCGGCTCACTCAGGGTCGATCCCCAGCGTCCCCCTCTGGTACCTGGAGCCCTGCCAGGAGTAATTCCCTGAGTGCAGAGCCAGAGGCAAGCCTGGAGCACGGCCAAGTATGGCCCCAAACAAAAGCAAGACAAAGAAGTTAAGCACCCCCCCCCCCCCAGGAAGCTGAGGCCTTAGGGTGGAGAGGCTGCGGGGGGGGGGAGTGGGGCGCGTGGCGTCTCCCCAACTCATGAATGACTTATTGAGAGGAAGGGTCGTCTGCAGTGCCGTGAAGGTCAGGCTTAAGCAGGCTGACGTCAGGCAGGAGGCCAGACCGAGTCCCCCAAGGTCAAGGCACAGCTGAGCACAAGGACGTGGAGGAGGGGTGAGGCACCCTGCAAGCCGGGAGTTCGGGAGCCCGGAGCCAGGAGCAGCTGGAATGGCTTCTCTTTCGGGGTCTCCGGGAGGAATCAGCCCCCGTTGCCACTTCATCTCTCAACATTTGCTTTTTGGGGCCGCCTCCCCGGTGGTGTTCAGGGGCTGCTCCCAGCTCTGAGCTCCAGGGTTGTACGAGGCAGAAACGCTTGTACTTGGGGAGCTGAGTGAGAGTCCAGCAGGTAGGGCACTTGCCTGCAAGCGTCCAGCTCAAGTCCTATCTGCGGCATCCCATATGTCCCCGAGCCTGCCAGGAGAGATCTCTGAGTGCTGAGCCAGGAGTAACCCCTCAACACTGCCAGGTGTGAGCCTAAAACAAACAAGCAAACAAATGTTGTATTTTTTTGGTTTGGGGGCCACACCTGATGGTGCTCAGGGTTTTCTCCTGGCTCTGCATCAGGGGTCACTCCTGGCAGGGCTCGGGGCCATGTGGGTGCTGGGTCTTGCTCTTGCCAGGCGAGCACCTTACCTGCTGTGCTCTGGCTCCGGCCATGTGCTCAGAGGTTGTTTCTGGCAGCGTTCAGTGGCCCATAAGGTGCCGGGATCACCTGGGCCTCCCACACACAGGCACAAACTGTCCTTCTGGCCCCGTGGCTGCCATCTGGAACTGCAGCCTGCAGCAGGGGACATGGTGTCAGTCATTCCGAAGTTGGTGGCCCATGGGTGACTCCATGTGAGGCAGGAGAGAGAGAAATGGTTCTTCCTTCCTTCCTTCCTTCCTTCCTTCCTTCCTTCCTTCCTTCCTTCCTTCCTTCCTTCCTTCCTTCCTTCCTTCCTTCCTTCCTTCCTTCCTTCCTTCCTTCCTTCCTTCCTTCCTTCCTTCCCTTCCTTCCTTCCTTCCTTCCTTCCTTCCTTCCTTCCTTCCTTCCTTCCCTTCCTTCCTTCCTTCCTTCCTTCCTTCCTTTCTTTCTTTCTTTCTTTCTTTCTTTGCTTTTTGGGTCACACCTGGCAATGCTCAGGGGTTACTCATGGCTCTGCACTCAGGAATTACTCCTGACAGTGCTTGGGAAACCCTATGGGATGCCAGGGATTGAACCCAGGTCGGCCACCTACAAGTCACTTTCTCCTGTCATTTTCTCTTGATCAGCCCTTGATGCCTGGGGACCTCCTGGGAAGGCGAGGCCTTACCTAGCTCTTGTAGGCTCTTGTCTTTACCTCTCAGAAAAGAATTTCAGGAGCAGATGAGCAGTGATGTAAAAACAGATCTTATTGAAGGCTTTTAAGAAGGAGAAGGAGAGAAAGTACGAGAGTACACATCTCAAGAGGGGGATGCGGGGCTGGAGCCATAGTCCAGCGGGAGGGCGTTGGCCCTGCACCTGGCTGACCCAGGTTAGATTTCTTTCTTTTTTGCTTTTTTTTTGGGTCACACCTGGCGATTCTCAGGGGTTACTCCTGGCTCTGCACTCAGGAATTACTCCTGGCGGTGCTCAGGGCCCATATGGAATGCCGGGGATCGAACCCAGGCCAGCACAGGCCAGCCTCGTGCAAGGCAAACGCCCTACCCGCTGGGCTATCGCTCCGGCCCCCAGGTTAGATTTCTAACATCCCATACGGTCCCCTGAACACTGCCAGGAGTAATTCCTGAGTGCAGAGCCAGGAGGAATCCCTGAACATAGATGGGTGTGACCCAAAAAGCCAAGAAACTAAACAAACAGACAACAATAACAACAAAACAAAAGAACAACCACAAAACAGTTAAGCCACATTTGAGGGCCGTTGACCCGAGTCCAGCGTAACTGGGGATTCCGCACCCTCCATCCCTTCACCCTCTCATCGCTCCTCCTCACGGGCGTCTTGAGAGTGACTCGGACGCCTGGGTCGCGCAGGCCAGAGTCTCACTGATGACTGGCCCAGAGCTTTCGGGGGAACAGCCCGTGACAAGGGCCGGTTGCTGGGAGGTGCAGCTCCTTCTATGGCACCTTTCAATTAAACTCAGCAAATATTTGTGAAGCAGCTCAGATATTCCTGGCACTCTGCAGGACACCCGATGCCTTTTATTGAAGTGCACTGAAGAGCTCCGCAAGCATTCTATGACCCACCGGACGTCATGTAATTCTAATTCTCCGTGGGACTGGCCGGGCAAGGCAAGCACACACCGGCTGTACTCCCCGGGCCGGAAGGCAGGTCTCCTGGCTACCTGTCCTCACGCACACTCCTTGAGATCCATCCATGGCGGACACCTGGCCGGGCGGACAGCTCAGGGCTGGCTCAGGCCCAGGTCGGAGGCCGCGAAGGGGCGGGTTCACAGACCTCTGGCTGGAACTTGCGCTTCACCGTCGCGACCACAAGGGGCGCTGTCCTCGCCATGGGACTTGAGGGTTCCTTAAATTGGAACCGACACCCTAAGTTGGAACCGGTTCTGGTCCACAGAAAGGGGCAATGCCATTGCTCACAAGGGTTCTGAAGCTGGGGGAAGGGGGGCTTTTTTTCCCTGCCTCGACTGAGACATGCGACCTAGGTGACTCTGGAAGCTGAGTCACAGAGCGCCAGCTTCCCGCTGTCCAGGAAGCAGCTCGGCGGGGTTCCAGAGCCTTCGCCATCACGGGGAGGCTGGAGGACCGGCGGGGCCCAGAGCCCTGCAGCCCGGCCTCCCCGCCGCCCTCTCCAGCCCCAGAAGCCCTGCAGCCCGGCCTCCCTCCTCGCCCTGACTGTGGGAACTGTCCCCGTAAGAACCCCTGGAAAGCGGGGGCGGAGAGATAGTCCAGCGGGTAGGGCATTTGCTGCCGCGGCCTTTGCCGCCAGGGTTCAATCCCGGCATCCCATATGGTCCCGAGCACCGCCAGGAGTAATTCCTGAGTGCAGAGCCGGGGTAACCCCTGAGCATTGCCGGGTGTGACCCAAAAACAAAAAAAAAAAAAAAAGAACCCCTGGAAATCCCCGAGCGACAACACAGCGGAGAGGGCGTTCGCCTTGCACGAGGCCAACCTTGGTTCAATCTCCAGCATTCCATAGGGTCCCCTAGCACAGCCAGGGAGTAATTCCTAAGTGCAGAGCCAGAAATAACCCCTGAGCATTGCCAGATGTGACCCAAAAAAGTCCCCCCAAAAAGAAGATAGGCTCAGAGACAAAGCTACGGACAACGGATTAATTTCCTTTCTTGTCTTGTCTTGTCTCCACGACTAAATCTATTGCCTCATCTTGATTTATAAGCAAAACTGGGAAACCTACAAGAATTATTATTCTTGTAGGTTTCCCAGGAATAATATGAAAATATTGCTGCTATTTTTGGTAAAGAAAATCAATTTTGTACAGTTCATTTCAACCTAAATAAAATATGTTTTTTTTTTTTTTGGGTCACACCCGCCATGCTCAGGGGTTATGCCTGGCTCTGCACTCAGGAATTACTCCTGGTGGTGCTCGGGGACCATATGGGATGCCAGGGATCGAACCCAGGTTGTCCGAAGTGCAAGGCAACGCCTACCCGCTGTGCTATCGCCTCCGCCCAATAAATAAAATATGAGTTTTGTTTAAAACAAACAAACATGAGGTTGGCTGTAGGACGGGCGGCAGCTGGGACTGACCCTCAGCACTGCCGCGTGGATCCCAGCCCAGAGAAAGCAACTAAGCCGTGTAGATTCCTCCATGAGGAGGGGCAGAGGCCGGGGAGGGGCTGGGGAGGGCACAGACCCCACCCCAGTGCAGAGCCTTGGGGCCAGAGCCATAGCACAGCGGGGAGGGCCTTTGCCTTGCGGGCGGCCAACCCAGGTTCAACCCCGACACTCCATAGGGTCCCCCAGCACCGCCAGGAGTAATTCCTGAGTGCAGAGCCAGGAGTCAGCCCTGAGCACTGCTGGTGTGACCCCAAAACAAGGCCGTGTCTGTTCGGGGCTCAGGTTCCCGCCTGTCAGAGACTCAGCAGGGCAGCTCACGGGCCGTCTGCCCGCTTCAGCCCAGGCATCGTGTGCTCCGCAGTTAGGACAGGGCCGTGAACCAGGTGCTGCCACGTCTCTGATGGTCATTACAGGGTCGCGTGTCGGTCATCAGAGGGCCCTCGGAGATGCTGCACTGACACTCACCGTGGCACAGGGAGGAACCAATCCGGGAAGGAGGCTAGAGTGGGGAACCAATCCGGAAGGAGGCTAGAGCGGGAACCAATCCGGAAGGAGGCTAGAGCGGGGAACCAATCCGGGAAGGAGGCTAGAGCAGGGAACCAGTCCGGGAAGGAGGCTCGGAGCGGGAACCAATCCGGGAAGGAGGCTAGAGCGGGAACCAATCCGGGAAGGAGGCTCGGAGCGGGAAACCAATCCGGGAAGGAGGCTCGGAGCAGGGAAACCAATCCGGGAAGGAGGCTAGAGCGGCGAACCAATCCGGGAAGGAGGCTAGGAGCAGGGAAGCAGGGAACCAATCTGGGAAGGAGGCTAGAGCGGGGAACCAATCCGGGAATGAGGCTCGGAGCGGGGAACCAATCCAGGAAGGAGGCTAGGAGCAGGGAAGCAGGGAACCAATCCGGGAAGGAGGCTAGAGCGGGAACCAATCCGGGAAGGAGGCTCGGAGCGGGAACCAATCCAGGAAGGAGGCTAGGAGCAGGGAAGCAGGGAACCAATCCGGGAAGGAGGCTAGGAGCGGGGACAGCTCTGCCCGTCTGCCTTGCGGCAGGCCACCAATCCGCAGCCAGGCTACTCTGCTGGCCGTGGAACCCCGGCAGCCACCAACGTCTGGCCGGCCTGCAGACGGGTGTGTGCGAACAGCAAATTGAGTGAAGTGTGGAAATGGCCAAGTGCAGCCCCGGGACCTATGGACGAGTGGCTCCCCTACCCCCACGCGAGTATCACAACTGAGTGTGTGTCCCCTGATTGTCTCTGATGACGGGTGATAGCAGCCGTGGACGGAAAGAGGAAAGAAACAGCAAAACATGTCATTGCTGGGAGGGCGTTGCCTCGTGTGCGCCAGCTTGGTTCTATTCCTGGCACCCCATGTGGTTCCCACCCCGGCTCTCCAGGTGGGATCCCTGAGCACAGAGCCTGGAGGCAGCCCTGAGCATGGCCAGGTGTGGCCCCAAAACCCAAATCCCAAACACATGTGATCTCTTAGAGAGGGAGCCGGGAGAGGGGGGGGGGGAAGAGAGAGGGCAAGAGGGAGAGAGTGAACGACACCACCATCTGGCTGGGCAGGACTCCCGTGCAGTGCTCACAGTTCACCTGCCCTGTGAGCCCGCACGTATTCTTGTCTGAGCTCCAACGCACCGTCAGCTGCTGGTTACATGGTTGTGCTGGGGTTGGGGGCTTGTCCAAGAGAAGGGGGAGTAGGCAGCCCAGGGCCAGGCCCCAAAGAGGGGCCTCTGGATCCCGTTTCTTGGCCACGCAGGGCCGGAAGCGGCAGGGAGGCCAGGACAAGTGTTTTGAAACGCAATCCGAGCAGGGTTTAGGGCGCAAGTGTTGTCGGGAGGAAACTTGCGGGCAGGGGCGGCTCACAGTGACCTTGGCCAGGCTGGGGCGGGGCCCACTGCCCGCTGCTGTCCCTAAGCGGCACACAGGAGGGAGGCGCGGGAATGAGCAAGGCACTGACCGGGCCGCAGATGGAGCAGCGGCTATAGGAAAATCGGATGCAAAGAGCCTGCAGGTGTGTGGGCTGGCCCAGCCTCGGACCAGGTGCGGCCTTGGCCTCGGGCCGAGCAGGGCGGCGCGGGGCAGCGGCGGGTTTTTCCGAACTCTCCCCGCAGAGAGCAGGCGCTGCTACAGACGGCAGCTCAGACTCCAGGAGGGTCTGGACCGACCCTGGAGGCCGCTGTGCTGCCCCTGGACACTCGGGTCTCACCCCTGCTTTGGTCTTTACTGAGAAGGGCCTCAGGTCGGAGCTGGGACCACTTCTATGAGCTGCTCCCGTTTCCCCCAGCATCCCTGTGTAGACGGGAGGTCGTGCGTGCGGAGCTCCGTTTTCTCTTGTGTGTGTGTGTGAGTGTGTCTCTGTCTGGGTCCCCCTGCGGAGACTGGAAGCAGGGAGGAGTTCTGTGCACACGCCCCCCTTGCCCGCCTTGCAAGGTCACGTGTCCAACATCGCTACCCCATGAAGGTCGAAAATTCCTGCGAGAGTCAGAGTCCGCAGTGGGGCACAGAAACTTCCAGGTGCCTGGAAAGCTTGAGGCTGGCAAGCGTGAGTCACTGACAGCTCGGGCTGCACCCCACCTGCTCTCTCTGGGGGGTCTTGCCACCTGCCAGCCCCCGCCCCTGCAGCCTCCCACAGCCCTTTTCTCTGGAGCTCATCACTTCTGGAGAGAGCTGGGTGAGAAGGGTCCAGAGGAGACGGTGTCAGAGATTCCAGGCTGCAGAGAGACTGGCGGGGACGGCCGGAGGGCGCTTGACCTTGGTCCCGGCACCCCAACACCCCGATGGTTCTCTAGCACCCCAGGAGTGATCACTGAGCTCAGAGCCAGGAGCAAAGCCTTGGCAGTGCGCATCGACCAGGTGTGGCACACACACACACACACACACAGAGGGAGAGAAATGCTCAGATGGGCGCTACCCTTGATCCCCAACAGATCTGTGCTAGCTGGTGAGCACCGCAGTGTGGCCCCATAACCCAATAGTAAATGGTTCAGTCTTGAGCTCCAGGAAGAGGAAATCTATGAGGAACCCAGGACAACTTGAGGGTTTGCTGGGGGTGGGGTGCTAGGGGCTCCTGTTTTCTCCTTGAGGTGTCTGTGCCTTTCCTCTATCCCGGAATCCTCACTGTCCAGCAGGCAGAGAGGCTTGAGGGGCTGAAGAGATAGGGCAGAGGTTGAGGCGCTTGCCTTTGCTTGTGGCAGACCTGGGTTCGAGCCCCAGCACTACAAATAGTTCCCTGAGCACTGCTAGGAGTGATCCTTGAGCACAGAGCCTAGAGTCACTCCTGAGCACAGAGTCAGGAGTGAGCCCTGAGCACAGAGCCTAGAGTCAGCCCTGAGCACAGAACCTGGAGTCAGCCCTGAGCACAGAGCCAGGAGTCAGCCCTGAGCACAGAGCCAGGAGTCAGCCCTGAGCACAGAGCCGGGAGTCAGCCCTGAGCACAGAGCCTTAGGGAGTAATTCCTGGAGTGCAGAGCCAGGAGTAACTTCTGAGCATCGCTGGGTATGACTCAAAAAAGCCAAAATTAAAAAAAAAAAAACTGAACAGGGTGGGCAATTAATGGGAGGAAAAGAGGAAGATGAAGCAAGCAGTTAAGATAAAACCAGAAGCAGGGATGGGGGAGACAGCTCTTGCAGGGAGGCGCTTGCCTTGCACTCGGCAAACCCAGGTTCCTTCCCCGCATCCCATATGGTCCAGAGTCCCACCAGGAGTGATCCCTGAGAACAGAGCCAGGACTAAGCCCTGAGCACTGCCAGGAGTGAGCCCCCCAAAACAAAACAAAACTAAACAAAAAATTGTGGCTCACCAGTAGAGTACTTGCATATGGGGGATTTTGGGTTCAGTCCTCGGTATTCTGCAAAACCATGAAAGGAAGAAAGAGAAAGTGCTAACAGGCTGAACCAACTCTTGTGGTGATTTGGGTTTTTTCTTTCTTTCTTTTTTAGTTTGTTTGAACTTTCTTTTTGAAAACTATTCTTGGCTATCCGTAATTGGCTACTGATTCTCTACAAAGGACAGAAAGGAAAGTGACAGATTGTATTCCAGAGCTCTCCATAATTATCAGTTGCCTTGGGGTGACTTCACAAACCATTGTCTGCTTGTGGCTTCCTAAAAGCAGGCTTGGGGCCAATCAAAGGTATCGGGCTGGGTCTGGGAGACACCAGGAGACAGACCCGCCCCCTCCAGGGGGTCTCCCCCTGCCCCCAGCCCCTCGGCCCTTGTTCAGTGTCTCTCCGTGCGGCGAGAGTCCCTCTCGGCTTCTGGAGGTCCTGAGCAGTCCTGGGGTTACCCCCTTTGTGGAGTCACCTGTGGAGCCTGTGAGCCCGGCTCTGGGCCGTCCTGGATATTCACTCACCCAGGAAGGGTCGCGGGATCTGCCTGCTGTGGTTTGAGGGGCTGCACCAGGCGACTTGGGGACTCACCCTGAATCAGGGGTCACTCCTAGTAGTACTCAGAGGACCACGCAGGGAACTATGTCCCCTTCTGTTTCTCTTTAGATCATACCCAGTGATGCTCAGGGCTTGTTCCTGGCTCTGCACTCGGGGATCAGTCCTGGTGGGTTTCGGGGACCGTATGTGATGCTGGGATTGAACCTTGTGGTCGTGTCTAAGGCAAATGCCTTCCCTGCTGTACTACTGCTCCGACCTCAGGTCCCCTTCTGAACTGGTCATCTTGGGGCTCCCTGTGACCCTCACAGCACCCCGGCTGGGCAGAGCTTGTGACTCCCATCCCAGAGAGGAAATCTGGGTGCTTTGGGTAACTGCTGGATGGAGGTGTTGGGGCTGCTGGGGTCCAAGCAGTACGCTGCACTGGACCTGAGCATGGAGCTGACAGCCCCGGGCATTACTGTGCCAAGGACCTCTTAGGGTGGCCCTGGGGTCCCAAAGCACCAGCAGGGAGAACCATCCCCTGGGATAATAAACCAACCAAACAAGTCAGTCCTTTATGGGCAGGGGGCTTCTATGAAGCTGCTCCAGATGACTAACAGCCTCGCTCTGGAATGTTCTGTCTCCCCTGCTAAGGTCTCACTGCACCATCATCCTGTCTCAGAGCCAAAGAGAAGGTGAGCCCCCCCCACCCATGGGCTTTCACAGCAGGGGCTGGGCCGGACTGGCGGGGAACGGGTTAAGGTGCAGTTGGAGAATTGAAGGCAAGTGCCCAGGGCTGGGCTGTGAGTGACAGCAGGGGCGTGCTGCAAGGTCCAGAGCTATGGTGCAGGCTGCTGCGGTCAGGCCCCACTTTTTAGCCCAACCACAGCTGCTATTAAGACCTCAGATGCGCCCTTGGCGGTTCTGAGCTCAGACTTATCATCTGAGGGAGCCGGACAGTGTGGAAACCAACGGGGCTGAAATTTCAGCTGCCGCCCAGAGCTTCAGCACAATCCCAGAATAGCAGCATCCAGGTTCCCGGCAGCCGGGCCGCACCGCAGCCCTGCCCGGCTTCCGGCCCCAGCCGGTCCTGCCCCGGCCTCCCGGCCTGGCCCGCCCGCCCGCCCGGAACAGCTGGTCCTAGGTACCACCCCGAGGCCAGCTGGCAGCCCGGCTGCTGGAGCTGTGGGCGCCTTCCTGGTAAGTCCCACACTGGGCTCTCTGAAGCACCCCAGCATCCCCTCTGGGTGCTGGTGGTTTGGGGTGCCTCGATTCGGGGGGGGGGGGAGGGAGAGGGCTGGGTCCCTGGAAGACCATGGCCTGAGGGCCTGCCAGGGCAGGACTGAGTGGCCCCAGGGACCAGGCAGGTGGCCGCGGTACAGATTTCAGAGGAATCCTTAGGGAAACTAGGGCCAGAGAAGGGAGAAGGGGCCGAGGGGACAGTCTCTCACGCCCGCGGGACCTTCTCCCCAGCACCGTCCAGGCTGGCTTCTAAGGTGACGATTGCTGGGGGAGGGGAGGCCAACACAAGAGGCCACAGGCTGGGCACTGGGTCTGCTCAACTGCCCGTTGGTCATCCTGGAAGCTTGGACTGACCTTCCTCTTTATTTGTTTTTGCTTTTTGTCCCACCCAGCAATGCTCAGGGGTTACTCCTGGCAGTGCTGGGGGGACCATATGGGAAGCTGAGGATCAAACCCAGGTCAGCTGCGCGCAAGGCAAATGCCCTCCCCACTGGACTATTGCTCCGGCCCCTGACCTTCCTTTCTCGACGGGCTCCCAAGTGTTTCTGAGGGCCCTGATGTGGGCGAACTACACAAGGTACCCCCAGATGGATCACATCCGTCTTTCCCTTCAGGGAGCGCTGGCTGGGGCTGTCACGCATCATACGTGTAACATGAATAAGGACTCGGACTGGCGGGGTGGGAGCCACGTGTGCGAAGCTCCAAGTTCAATCCTCGTGACACCCTTCCCGACAGTCTCAGGCGGGAAACAGCTCAGCCGGAGGTGAGGAAGGCTTTGGGGTGAGCTGCGGAGCGCAGGGGTGCCAAGACGCTACTTGGCTCTCATTAACCCTCTGGGGCCTCAGTTTAAAGATCTATAAAATGGACCCAAGCACGTCTGCTTTAGTGAGCTCAGTGCATTCCCAAGGCCAAACATTACATCGGGCAGCTAACTGTTCTTTGAAAATTGTGCAGAGCTCTGGCTCTGCAGACATGAGTGGCTCTGACCGGGGTTCGGGGGCAGCAGGACGCAAGGATTCAGCATATTCCCGGGGCAGCAGGAAGACGAGGGTCGGGGCCTCCGCCTGCCCTGAGAGAGGGTGGAATGTTCCTGTCCAGGCCAGCGGCAAAGCCGTCACCCATGCTTAATCCCTTCTGCTGTTTGTACTGTCTAGGAGAGACGTTTGGTGTCTCTCCTAGCGGGTGCAAGAAAGAACCGCCATGCATGGAGCACCCTTTCTCTGCGCGTTCATGCGCGCACACACACCCACAACCACGCACCACAAAAGTGCACACTGGGGAAGAGAACAATGTTGAGTAATGTGGGATCAGCCTAGGGAAGCCGGCGTGGGGGAGGGGCGCTGGAGAACAGGGCCAGTGGGGGGCAGGGGCGGGGACCCCCCACCTCAGGAGGGGCAGGCGCTCCGGAACCGGATTCAGCGAGACTGAGAAGGGGACAGGCTGGATTGAGGACTGCAGTGTCTGGAGACCAGGCTGATGTCCCAGCTGGGCTAGGGCTTCCCCAACAGTGGGGGGCTGCCAGGCTGGGCCTGGGCAGGTCGGGGTGCAGAGGCCTTGAATTTGGGCGAGGTGCTTTCCCTAGAGGCTGTGGGTACTGCAGCAGGTGTGAGGCAGGTTCTGGGCTGAGGCCAGTGACCGCTGGAAGGGCCTGAGGGGTTGTGGGAGCGGGTGGAGAGTCCAGGGGACAGAGCAGCAAGCAGGCTCCTCGGTGTGAAGCTGGGGGGCTGGGGCGCAGCTAGAGGGTCTGCTCATACCCGCAAACATTCAGATCTGGGCCAGAGAAATCCAGCTGGATTTCCCTCCATCCCAATTTAAATCCCGCACCACAGGGGTCCCCTGAGCACTGCTAGGGGTCCTGAGAATGCCCCCCAATAACCCGAGCACTGCCGGGCGTGGCCCCCAGCCCTCAGATCCAGATGAGACTCTCCGGGTGTGTGTGAATGTGTTTGCGGCGGTGCCCTACTCTGACCCACGGCACGGTTTGGATTTGGGAAGAGGCAGGTACCGTGAGTGGTCAGGGCCCCCGACCCCAGGTTTGACTTTGTTCCCGGATTCCGTCCATGGCGGAGGCTGGCCAGATGTGGGCAGCTCACAGAATCCAGTTCTGCCTTGCCGAGGTCAGAAGCACCGAGCCATGGGCAGTGGGGCCGGGGTGGGGGTGGGGCAGCGGCAGATGTGTGAACTCCTCGCAGGGGCACCGCCTCTCAACACCAGGCTCTGCCCAGCCCAAAGGGCCACGCATGCATCAGCAGGGCCAGCCCGAGGCGGGCGGGCAGGGGGGTTTCCTCCCGGCCCGGCCTGCACCCTGCCCCCACATTCTCAGGGAGCCACGTGGTCCTTCTGACCAAAGCAGGCAGGCCTGGGAGTGGGAGGGCAGGGGAACACACAGGCTCTCACTGCCCCGGGCCACAGGTGGTTAACGTGGGAGGTCAGGTGAAGATCTGTTTACCAGCCCGTGGGGCACCCGGCAGGCACGAGATTCCAGGGTGCCCAGAGCCCCACCTTGGGCTCGGGTGAGGAAGTCAGCGATGTGGGCTGGGCCAGGCCAAGGGGGCAGCCGCCAATCCCTGGCCCCCCGCAGGAAATGCCCCAGAGCCGGCTGTGCTGGCCCCCCTGCTCCCTGGGGAGCGTCCCCACACCCCCAAGCCGGTGGCCCCACTCCAGGAGCTTGATTTCTGGGGTCCTCGGGAGCTGGGTGTTCGAGCATGTCCTGGCCCAGTGCCCCGGGCAGGTGTGGCTTGTTGGCAAGGCCCCTGCTTGGGCAGCGCACGGGGTCCGGCTGCACCTGCCCTCCGGGTTGTGCTTCTTCTGTCCTGGCTGTGTGGCTCCACCCTGCCGGCAGCAGTGAGAATGGGGCAGTCCTCAGGTCCTGTCCTTGAACGGGCCAGCAGGAGCTTGGGAAGGCGGCTGGACAAACTTTAGGAGAAACCAGAAACGATGCCTGCCAGGCTGGTGGGGTTTGGGGGCCCCGGGGGATGGGGGAAGCTCCGAAGCAGAAACAGCTCTGGGCTGGGCAGGGGAGTCCCAGAAATGTGGGCAGATGACCGCCCCGAAAGTCACGCAGGACTGACAGGAGGTCGGAGGGACAGCTTGGGCCACAGTTGAGACTAAAGTGCCTTGGGCAGGGGCAGGAGCGATAGCACAGCGGGTAGGGGAGGGCATTTGCCTTCCATGCAGCCAACCCAGGTTCGATCCCCAGCATCCCACATGGTCTCCTTAGCACTGCCAGGAGTAATTCTTGAGTGCAGAGCCAGGAGTCACTCCTGAGAATTGCTGAGTGTGACCCCAAAAAGCAAATTAAATAAACAAACAGGGGGGCCAGAGCGATAGCCCAGTGGTAGGGCGTTTGCCTTGCACGGGCCGGCCTGTGCCGGCCCGGGGTTCGATCCCCAGCATCCCATATGGTTCCCGAGCACCGCCAGGAGTAATTCCTGAGTGCAGAGCCAGAAATAACCCCTGAGCATCGCTGGGTGCGACCCAAAAAAAGCAATAAATAAATAAATAAACAAACAAATAAATAAATGAAAAAAAATGCCTTGGGCCTGGGGCCAGTGGGGATGGTCTGGGGTTAAGGCACGTGCCTGGCATGCAGCGACCCAACCCCTGGTACTGCATGGACACGACCATGAGCCCAGGGCTAGGAGTAGCCCCTGACTGCTTCCAGGTGGGGCCCCAGCAGAAATGACAGGAGTAAGGCTCAGTGAGGATGGAGCCAAGGACCCTCTGGGCCTCAGCCAGAGGGAGGAACGCTCTGGAAGGCTTCCTCCATGGGTTCGCGTGCATGGGGAAGGATCCTGCCCAGCAGGAGAGGACAGTGGGGATCCAAGAGTTGAAAAGGTTTTCCCAAGTCACACAGCTGGCAGGGATGAGGCTAGAGTCACCCCCAACCCCGGTTTTGCCATTTTGTGACACGAACAGCCTGAGGGAGGGAGGCGGCACCTCTGGGCATCACGGACAGCCTGAGGGAGGAGGCGGCACCTCTGGGCATCACGGACAGCCTGAGGGAGGAGGCACCTCTGGGCATCACGGACAGCCTGAGGGAGGAGGCGGCACCTCTGGGCATCACGAACAGCCTGAGGGAGGCGGGGCACCTCTGGGCATCACGGCAGCTTGGACCAGCCTCAGGAACTCAAGTGCACACGGAGGCAGGGAGGGGTTCAGACACCCACCCGCGTTGCCCACCTGGGGTCTTCTCAGAGTGTTTTTCATGCAGCTGGAAGTGGGTGAAGGGTCACACGGCAGCGGGTAATTCCGCTGGTGAAGGGGGTTGGGTGACCATCTGGAGGGTAGCAGCGCCTCTGTGCTGCTCCCCTCAAGGCCTGGGGGTGCAGGGGGGCTCTATGACCCCCTCCCGTCTCTCGGGCCTGACGGAGCCCAGGACTCCAGGGAAGAAAGCAGAGAATCCAGGAGGCCACCGGGAGCGGGTCCCCGAGGCCCAGCTGTGTTCTGAAGGCAGATTCTGTTTCCGTCGGAGCCGGGACAGCCAGCCCTTCTCGGAACCCTGGCCCACATTTCCTGGCCATCCCCGGGGCCCAGCTGCTGGACTTCCAGGGGTCAAGCACCAGGAGGGGCCCACAATTCCTCTGCGGTCCATAAAATCTCTCCCCACACACCCTTCTGGGTGCTGTGAATTTTTTAAATTTTGTTCTTTGTTTTTTGGGCCTTTCTCCTCGCTCTGTGCTCAGGGGTCAGTCACTCCTCCCGTGCTCAGAGCACATATGCAGTGCTCGGGGTTAAATCAGGGTGGGCCACAGCACGGCAAGCATCCCACCAGCTGCACCATCTCTCTGGAATGGTTTTTCTCTTATGCTCAAAAATGACCTTGCTCCCGCCTTCCCACCCCCACTCCCCAGATACCGGTTACAGCATTTCTGGTTTTGTTTCTGGGCCACACTCGGCTCAGTGCTCAGGGCTCCCTCCTGGCAAGGCTCTGGGAGCCAATGAGAAGCCGGGGATGGAACCTGGGTGGGCCACATGCAAGGCAAGTGCCCTCAGCTTCTTAACCAGTCCATCACCGGAGGGACTTGGGGGCCTGTCAGGGGCTCAGCGGCCGAGGCCCACCCAGAAAGCAGCACTTTCACGGTCCACACACCCTCACCTGTGGGGTCCAGGTGCCTGGGACCGCGCGGCCCTGACTCCGGGCCTAGCTCCTGACATTGCAAAGATCTGCAGCGGTCAGGCCGGCTACATTCCTCAGACCAGCCAGCCAGGACGAGGCCGGGGGGGAAGGGAGAGAAGCTTCTAGAAACACAGGGCCCCTCGGCCCGCTAAGCAAACATTCCCTGGGGAGTCAAAGAGGTGGGACAGGCGGGGGGGAGCCGCCCAGAGCTTATCGGCCGGGTCGCTAGGGTGATTCACTGAGTTTGATCCGGCGTCCTAGGCAGAGCCCCGCAAACACACAGCCCGGGAGGTACCTCGCCCCTCTCCCGCAGCGCTCCCCACCCCCCACCCCACCCCCTCGCCGACCCGCGGCCTCCCCTCCCCGCCGCGGGGCTGAGCAAACAGGCCAGGCGGGCCGGGGCTGGCGGTGACCGCGCGCGGCTGGCGGTCCCCCAGGCGGCTCGGCGTCACGCGCGCGGGCACCCCGGAGACCGGCGCCCTGCCCTCCCCCGCGTCCCCTGGAGGGGACACGGCCACTCCCTCCTCGGTGAGCCGCGGCCCCTCCAGGCCTTCGCGCCCGCTAACTAGGCCCGGCCGGGCGCCCCCAGACCCCTGTGCCCATCCCCGGAGCCTGCAGCCCCCGGGGGAGTGAGGGCGGTCGGAAAATCTGTTTACGGCGCTGGAAAGGTCCCAGCTTGGATCCGCTCGGCTGGTTCGCTTTCTGCTGATCCCAGCTGCTGGAAGGCAGAAAGTGGCGCTGGCCCCGGCACCAGGGCAGGGGGCGGAGCGCGCAGAGGGCCGCGGGGGACCCGTAAGCTGGGTTAGGGCCGACGGGTCCCCGAGCGCGGGGGCCGGGTTAAGCGCTGTTCCTCGGGGACCAGAACCGTGAAGGCTGATTAGGGAAAGTCGGAACCGAGCGCGGGGACGCGCCGAGGGCCAGAGCGCGCTCGGGGTTCGGCTGTGCCGACGAGCGGCAGAGCGCGGGGACCCGGGGCACCTTTCCCCGCCCGGGACGCGCAGGACGCCGGGGTTCCCACGCACACGCCTCCGGGCCCGGGGGCGGCGCGTGCACTGGGCCCACGTGTGCATGCTCGCGGGGGCGGCGAGGGGCGCCCCGAAGGCGTGACCGAGACGGACTTTGGGTTTCTGGGCTGTGCGCCCGCCTCGTTCCGGCCCGAGCAGCCCGCGCGGTGCAGGAGGACCCCGGGGCTCACGGGAGAGTGACCGAGTCAGGCACCCAAGTGGGGGCGCGTCTCCCGCCCCCGCGCGTGGGGAATGCGGGGCGCGAGAGGAGGCCCGCGACGGCTGCCGGGCTGCACCCCAGGGCCGGGCCGGTGAGTGCGCGCGGGGTGCGCGTTCCCGCGGCCGGGGGCGTGGCGCGAACGGCAGCAACCCAGTGGCCGCCGGGCCAGCTACTCCGACCTCCCGCCCGCGCCGGGAAGTGCGAGTCGCCGGAGCCGGGAGGTGAGTCGGGGAGCGGGGGCAGGGCCGGGCGCGCTTTTGTTCTCGTCTCAGCGCCGGCACCTACCTGGAGCGCCGCGGGCGCCCGATAAGCGCCTGAATGGAGGTGATGTCACGGTGATGCAGGCGCCGGCCCACCCTCGGCCGGAGAAAGGAGCCGAGCGCGGGTAGCGGCCAGCGCCCGAGCCAGCGAGCCAGCGCGCGGCGGCCAGCGCTGCCCGGCTCCCAGGGACACGCAGGCCCCTGCGTCCCCGGCCCCCGCTCGGGCCCCGCCACCCCCGGCCAGGGCTGGGCCCGGTCCCTCGCCCCAGTCCCTCCCACTCGCGATCGCGCCCGCCGGGGCTGGGATTGGCCCCCGCGGCGCGTCCCAGGTAAGGGCTGCGGCTGCCCGGAAGAGTCGGGCCGGCGGGAAGCGGCCCGGGAGAGGCCCCGGAGTGGGGAGCCCCGTGGCGGGAGGGCGCGGGGTGCGGGGGACGCAGCTCCAACTCCGCCCGGGCGCTGAAAGTTTCCAAACCAGAGCCCTGTGCGGGCGGGGAGCTGCGCGGCGGGGGAGGGGCGGGATTCCACAGTCGGGGGGCTCCGAGGGGCGCCCCCGGTGCTCCCAGGCCGGCCCCGGTGCCCCTGGAGGGCCTGGAGAGCCGAGGGGGAGGGTGGCCGTTCCTGGCGCTTTGCGTTCGGGCGCGGGGGAGCGCGGTGGAAGGGCGGGCTCGGAACCCTCCCGCGGCAACTTGGAAGCTCAGACCGTTCAGTAACGCACCAGTCTTTCCCGGGACAGCCCGGGTTCTGCGGGTCCCCGGCGCCCCTCAACCCCCTTTACTGCGTTTTCTGCGCCCTTTTAAGATTGGTGGTGTTGTGGGGGGCATCCCCAGTACTCAGAAAAACACAATGACTTGAAAATGCATCCACTGGGTCAGAGAGTACAATTCCTAGGGCGCTTGCACTCTTGGCTCCCCGGCACCCCATAGGGTCCCAAGCCCTCCAGGAGCGACCCCCTGAGCTGAGTGCAGAGCCTGGAGTAAGTCCTGAGCATCTGAGGTGTGGCCCCAAATAAAAACAAAAAACAAACAAAAAGGGAAACGCCCGACTTGATCCGTTCACACTGAACCTGGTTCTGGGGTCCTGGTCACCGCGTGCCTCATGTGCGGGTGGGGCGGGAGGTGCTCGTGGGTGGCCCCTCCCCCAGAGTGGCTCCGGCTGCCTTAGGGCAAGAGCCCCCACTTGGGCTCTCCCGGGAGAGATGAAGAGGGGGGGCTTCTGGGGCTGGACGTGAGCGACTGCCCCCAGCGGGGGTCAGCCTGGGAAAGGGCTCAGGGGTGACCGCCCCTGGAGGTGAAGCAAAAGGCTCCTCGTCTAGAAAATCACCTGAGGCTGGGCCAGGCTCCAGTTGTGGTTTCTTTGGGGAGGGGAACACGTGGAGCAGAGGGTGGGCCCCAACACGCCCCCAGGTCCTAGGTCTCATCAAGAACCTTAAGTGGGTGCTTAAGGACGCGGGTCTGGGAGAGAGGAATGGGCCGTGAGGTGAGTGGAATTTGTTTGCTTGGTTCTGGGTTTTTATACCCAGCAGTACTTGGGGCTGCTCATGGCTCATTGCTGGGGGAGAGGGTGTCTCTGGCTCTGCTGGGGGGACTCACCCTGTGTGCTGGGTCAGACCCCGCCTCTGTACCGCAGCATGTGCTCAGGCACTGGACGAGCTTTCTGACCCAACTATGTTATTTATATTTTTGCTTTTTGGGGGTCACACCTGTCAGTGATCAGGGGTTACTCCTGGCTCTGCACTCAGGAAATACTCCTGGTGGGGGGATCATAGGGAATGCCAGGGACGACCTGGGTGGGCTTTATGCAAGGCAAATGCCCTCCCCACTATGCTATTGCTCCAGCCCCACCAGCTTTGCTTTTCATTTTGGTGTGTGTGTGTGTGTGTGTGTGTGTGTGTGTGTGTGTGTTTAGGGCTGACTGGTGGTTCAGATGCTCTTCCTGGCTTATGCTCAGGAGTGACCCCTGGCAGTGTTTCGGGACCATTTGGGGAGCTGGAGGTCAGACCCAGGTCAGCTGTGTACAAGGCAAGCTTCCTGTCCTGCTGTATTACCTCTCTGGAGGAAGAGTTTGTGGATTTTGGGGCCTCACCCACCAGTGCTCAGGACTTACTCCTGACTCTGTGTGGTGGGACTTGGGGGCCGTATGGGGTGCCGGGGAACTACCCCCCCCATTGGCCGTGTTAGGCAAGTGCCCTTCTTGCTGTTTATCACTCCCGCCCCCTCTTTTTTTTTTTTGCTTTTTTGGGTCACACCCGGCAATGCTCAGGGGTTATTCCTGGCTCTGCACTCAGGAATCACTCCTGGCGGTGCTCAGGGGACCATATGGGATGCCGGGGATCGAACCCAGGCCAGCACAGGCTGGCCGCGTGCAAGGCAAACGCCCTACCCGCTGGGCTATCACTCCCGCCCCTTTATTTTATTTTATTTTATTTTATTTTATTTTATTTTTTTTTTTTGCTTTTTTGGGTCACACCCAGCAATGCTCAGGGGTTTCTCCTGGCTCTGCACTCAGGAATTACTCCTGGCGGTGCTCGGGGGACCATATGGGATGCCGGGGATCGAACCCAGGCCGGCACAGGCCCGGCCACGTGCAAGGCAAACGCCCTACCCACTGGGCTATCGCTCTGGCCCTCCCGCCCCTTTAAAAAGCCATTGTTTGTTTGTTTGTTTGTTTGTTTTGGGCCACACCTGGTTCTTAGGGCTTAAATCCTGGGTAGACTCAGGAATTACTCCTGGCAGGGCTCCATATGGGATGCCAGGGATTGAACCCGGGTTGGCGCCTTACCCGCTGTACTGTCCCTTGGAGGAATGGTTTTCAAATGCCTCTTGTGTCCAAGGTGGGGGCTTGGACCCTGTCCCACCTTAGTGCACCACAGGCGCGCGAGGGGCTCTGTGCAGGTGCTGGGGGACCATCCGGGATGCTGGGGATCGAACTTAGTGCGAGGAAACGGCCTCCCTGCTGTGCTGTAGCTCTGGCCCCTCAATTATTTCCTAATGCCTTTCTCTGTGCCTTCACCTTCAAGGTTCAGTTTTGGGGCCCTCCCTGGTGGTCAAGGGCCACCTTTGAGTTACTGTTTGTGCTGGCCACCAGGGGTCGCTGTCCTGGGCCGTGGCCCAGATCCAAGCCGGCTTCCGCCACCCACCCTTTCATCATCTTGCTCTCATCGGGGCTGGGGAGTCCCATTGGGCAGCTGGAGGGTCCTGTTAGCTGGTGCAAATGTTGTCACACGTCTGGGGGCTGACAGACGAGAATTGAGAGGTCCAGCAGTAAAGTTAGGAGAGAACTGCCTGAGCACAGAAGCTGCTGTCTCTGGCCTAGCTGCCCGTGAAGTGCTGGACTCTGCCCGGCTTCACCAGCGATGGGCGGTGACCACGCGCAAGATGAAGCAAGAAAGCCGTGGCCGGGGCAGGTGCCGTGGCGGGGGGCAGGTGCCGTGTCCTGCCAGACGGGGAGCCGGCAGCCCGGGCTGCGTGTGCGCTCCCCGCGTCCCAGCCGTCTGCCCGTGTTTCTGCACAGAGGACGCTCAGATCTGGCCGTGACAACTTTACCTTTGGCCTCGATCTTTAAACCCGTCTGCGTGTGGCCTCGACAAACTTGGCTTCCTGTGCACTTTCCACACAGCGCAGCGGCTCTGCCGCCTCCAGCTGGGCCTTCCCGGCCCCCAGAGCAGCCCCCGGCTCCTTTCCTCCCTGTGGCTCTGCGAATCCTGACCTGCCGCTTGCAGACTCCCGTTCCAGACTTCCTTTTGGCTCGGTGAACTGCTGAAACTTATGTGGAGTCAGCTTTTGGGGGAGGTGGGTGAGCGTTTGAGCCCCATCCGGCGGTGCTCAGGGCTTCCTTCTGGCTCTGTGCTCAGGGGTCTCTCCTGGTGCTGCTCTGGGGGATCGGGCTGACTGCATGCAGGGCAGGGGACTGTCCGGTCCGGCCGTCCTCGGAATCTTGCTTTTTGGCGCCGTTCCTGCCTGACCTGGTTCTCTTTCTGTCCCACGCTTCAGGACTGGGTCCCTTGGCACCGCACTTCCTGTGGTAGTGTCTGGAAAGCTGGGTTGTTGCTGAACGCTGGGTGACCCCCCCCTCCCCCCAGCACCTGTAAATACCTTTGACTGTTGAGCACGTGGCATTTCCCTTGACTGTTTTTTTCCTTCCCAAACTCCCTCGTCTCCTGCACTGTAGATACCAACAGGCCGGGCTTGTTCCTGTTCACCGTTGTTGCTTCCACACTTAAACAGCTGGTGGCCCTCTGAGGTGGCCACAGACTGTTGGGTCCGGACGTGTCTGCAGACAGAGTTGGGTGGCCCCCTCTCTTGGGGCTCCCTAGCACAGCCTCTCCCTGCTCCTCAAGTCCTGACTGTTCTGCTGAGAGCCCAGAGGCTCGGGATGAGGCCAAGTGCTGGGATCATGTTGCATCCAGCCCTAAATGATCTCTGGGGCGGGTCGATAGCCCTCTGCGCCCATTAGCCCTCCCTGCTCTGGCTCCTTCCGGAGCTTGTAAATACAGTTTGTGCTTTATCGATTGGTGATTACACTCCAAGTCTCGGACTCAACTCTCCATGGAGGAGGATCAGGCTTTGTTCAGTTTAGTTATGGGGCCTGTTCACTGCGGGGTGTTGGCGGGGCGGGGAGTCCTCAATGCATACAAGAATGTTGACTTTGGAGAGATAGTATAAGGGGGACGGCACCTGCCTTGCATGTGACTGACCTGGGTTCGATCCCCAGCACCTCACCGGGAGTGATTCCTGAGCCAGGAGTCAGCCCTGAGCACCTTCTAATTTGGGTCACACCCAGCGATGCTCAGGTGTTACTCCTGGCGGTGCTTGGGGGATCATATGGTCAATCCCACGTCTACTGCGTGCAAGGCAAGCGCCCTACCCACTGTACTATTGCTCTGGCACCGCTGAGAATTGCTGTTGGGTCCTTGGGTCTCTGAGCACTCATGTCTGGGAAGGCCTACTCTCCCTCCCCCAAAAAGAGAAAATTAACTTATTTTTGTTTATTTTGGGGCCACACCTGGCGGTGCTCAGCGGTTACTCCTGGCTCTGCACCTAGGCTCAGGGGACCGTACGGGATTGCAGGATAGAACCTGGCTTGGCCACATGCAGGGCAAACGCTTTACCCCCAGTGAGGAAGATGCAGCCACCACTTGTCATCCCCCTGCTGACCACTAGTGGTCACTGTTGACCCAGGAGCGCTTGGTTGAGTTTTGCCCTTTCTCCGGGCTCCGGAGGGGTGGAAGGACAGACGCCCTACCCGCAGTGCTGTCGCTCCGGCCCAATGCTTAATTTTTAGATTAGACACAGTGGTACTTCCTAAGTAATAGCAGATCCAGAAACAGCATGTGGGCGTGCGGGCTCATAACTGACTGTGAAATAGCTGTGGAGTTGCGGACACCGTTTGAGCTGAGCGCATTAGAAGCAGGAGGACCCTGAGCATCGCTGGGTGTGACCCAAGAAGCCAAACAAACAAACTCCTGGGGCAGTGAACGAGGTGGTTTTGAGAGTTGGGGGATGTAGAAGTTGCTGCAATAAGTGGATTAAGAAGGGCCACACCCATCGGTGCTCAGGGTCAGGCAGCGCTGAGGGTTGGACCCGGGGCCTCTTGCAGATGAGGTGCTGACCCATCGCCAGCCCATCAACTTGCCTTTTTAGAGCGTGTCTGATCCACTGATCCTCCCCGGGCATCTGAAAGCACATGGGGGCTGTTTCAGACAGTGCACGGGGTGGGGGGGCAGGTTGTAGCTTTCCTGGACTTGTCCCTTCCTTGTATATTTCACGGGACCCTCCGGCTTGGCTGGAGAGCATGCTGCTGGTCACTCTGGTCCAGAGCCACGGCCTGTGTGTGGTGCATGGCCTCACCTTCCTGCTGTGATGCAAAACGCCTTCCGGCTGCAGGACCCAAGACTGTTCTGGGTTGATCGCTCTGGGTTCTGCTGTTTCCTTCCCTGGCTCTTACTTTCAAAGTGTTTATGGAAAAAACAAACTGTCTTCCGTTCATCATCGATTTGCCGAGCGGTCCCCAGTAACATCTCCATATGTCCTGTCTCATGCTAGTAGAGCCCAAGGCATCTGCTTGCTCTAGGAACATAAAGAGCCTCAATCCATTCCGGAATGAGGTCTATAATTGTTACTGGTATTTGGCATATATATCAAATACAACACGGGTAGCTTGCCAGGCTCTGCCGTGCAGGTAGCATACTCTTGTAGGCATCTCTACGTCCAGCATTTATTGATGAATCGTGAGGCCGCAAGCGGCCACGCGAGCCAGGCGCTGATAGGCTGGTCTTCTGGGTGGAGGTCTGACGAGAGAGAAGTCCGGATGTGGAAAATGGAGGCCCTCATGGAGTGGGGGGTCGTCTGGCTTGTTGCGAGGCTCTGCTGGGATGGTGGGCCAGGGCTACCCTGGCCCTGGCCCACCAAAAAAACAAAAAAATAAAAATGTTCTGTGGGGTTGGAGTAATAGTACAGCAGGGAAGTTGCTTTCCTTGCATGAAGCCAACCTGAGTTTGATCCCCAGCATCCCATATGATCCCATGCGCCTGCCAGGAGTAACCCCTGAGCATCACTGTATCACTGTATCACTGTCTTTCCATTCATCATCGATTTGCTTGAGCAGGCACCAGTAACATCATATGTCCTGTCTCATGCAAGTAGAGCCCAAGGGCACCTGCTTGCTCCAGGAACGTAAAAGAGCCTCAAACCATTCAATCAGGTCATGAGAATGAGATCTGTAATTGATACTGGTATTTGGCATATCAAATACGACACGGGTAGCTTGCCAGGCTCTGCCGTGCGGGGGTAGGACACTCTTGTAGTCATCTCTAAATCCAGCATTTATTGATGAACTCGCGCGCTGCAAAGTGGCTGCGCAAGCCGGACTGTGAGCATCACTGAATATGACCCAAAAAGCCAGGGGGGAAAAAAGAAAGAAACCCCAGGGTCGACTGTGCTGGCTCCACGGGGGTGTCGCAGGGGTGCAGCCCTGGCCCGCTCATCTGTGCTTTTCTCCTCCTGTCTCAGGAACCGCTGGCCCAGGGCCTGGCCGCCGCATGGCTGACCACCACGAGGCCTTACTTGCCTGTCTTGGCCTTCTCTTCCTGCTCCCAGGGTCCGGGGCCCAGAACGCGCGGCCCCCTGGGTGCAGTCCAGACCTCAGCCCCCTCTACTACAACCTCTGTGACCGCTCCGGGGCCTGGGGCATCGTCCTGGAGGCGGTGGCCGGGGCAGGCATCATCACCACCTTCGTGCTCACCATCATCCTGGTGGCCAGCCTGCCCTTCGTGCAGGACACAAAGAAACGGAGCTTGCTGGGCACCCAAGTGTTCTTCCTGCTGGGGAACCTGGGCCTCTTCTGCCTGGTCTTCGCCTGCGTGGTGAAGCCCGACTTCTCCACCTGCGCCTCCCGGCGCTCCGGGTGCTCTTCGCCATCTGCTTCTCCTGCCTGGTGGCGCACGTGCTGGCCCTCAACTTCCTGGCCCGGAAGAACCACGGCCCCGGCTGGCTGGGTGGTCTTCACCGTGGCCTTGCTGCTGACGCTGGTGGAGGTGATCATCAACACGGAGTGGCTCATCATCACGCTGGTGCGAGCCGTGGGCGAGGGTGGCCTGGCGGGAACCGCAGCTCAGCGGGCGGCCCGGGGGGGGTGTCGCCCCGCGCCGTGGCCAACGTGGACTTTGTCATGGCGCTCATCTACGTGATGCTGCTGCTGCTGGCCGCCTTCACGGGCGCCTGGCCGCCCCTGTGCGGCCGCTTCCAGCGCTGGCGTCGTCCACGGGCGTCTTCGTGCTGCTCACCACGGCCACGTCCATCGCCGTCTGGGTCGCGTGGATGCGTCATGTACACGCACGGCAACCAGCAGCAGCACAGCCCCACCTGGGACGACCCCACGCTGGCCATCGCCGCCAACGCCTGGGCCTTTGTCCTTTTCTACGTCATCCCCGAGATCTCGCAGGTGACCAAGGCCAGCCCGGAGCAGAGCTATCAGGGGGACATGTACCCCACTCGGGGCGTGGCTACGGACCATCTTGAAGGAGCAGAAGGGACAGAGCATGTTTGTGGAGAACAAGGCGTTTTCCATGGATCGGGCCGGCCGCAGGTGGGTGCGGGCTGGGGGAGGGGGCTGGTTCATCTCTCTCTGACACCCCTGACTTTCACGGGGTGGGGGCAAAAGCTCTGGGCCATATGGAAGGTTCTTTCTGTGAGTGTGTTTGGAAGCTTTGCTTTGGGGGCCACATTCGACAATGCTCAGGGCTTATTCCTGGCTCTGTGCCCAGGGGGTCACTCCTGGTGGTGCAGGGATTCAGTCATAGTCAAGGAAAGGGCTTCCTTTTTCTTTCCTTTTCTTTGCTTTTCCGGTCACACCCAGTGATGCCCAGGAGTTATTCCTGGCAGTGCTTGGGGTAGCATATGGGATGCAGGGGATTGAACCCAGGTCAGCCGCATGCAGGGCAAACGCCCTCCCCTGTACTGTCGCTCCGCCCCAAGGCAGGTTCTTAACTCCTGTGCTCTCTCTAGCCCCACTTTTTTATTTTTTATTTTTTGGCTCACACCTGGTGATGCGCAGGGGTCACTCCTTGGCTCTGCACTCAGGAATTACTCCTGGCGTTGCCCAGGTGACCATATGGGATGCCGGGATTGAACCTGGGTCAGCTGCGTGCAAGGCAAATGCCCTCCCTCACCCCAGCCCGTGTGGTGATAGCGATTTGAACCTGGGTTTGCTGGAGGCGAGACAGTGCCTTCACACTGTCCTGTCTGGTCTGCAGTGGAAAGTTCTTAAGATTATTAGTTTACTGCCTTCGAGTTCTGACGTCCCGTGTCCTACCATCTTTTTCTGTAGACTCGGCGTATTCATGAAATCCTGAGTCTTCTATGTCTGTAAAAATGGGCCCGGGATGTGGCGCAGTTGCCGAGAGGCTGCCTTGAGTGCGTGAAGTCCAGGCTCTCCCTCCGATTATTTTTATCTATCACTGTATCACTGTATCACTGTCTTCCCATTCATCATTGATTTGCTCGAGCGGGCCCCAGGAACATCTCCATATGTCCTGCCTCATGCAAGTAGAGCCCAAGGGTACCTGCTTGCTCCAGGAACATAAAGAGCCTCAAACCATTCCATCAGGTCATGGGAATGAGGTCTATAATTGTTACTGGTATTGGGGGCTGGAGCGATAGTCCAGCGGGTAGGGCATTTGCCTTGACGCGGCCGGCCTATGCCGGCCAGGGTTCGATCCCCGGCATCCCATATGGTCCCTTGAGCACCGCCAGGGAGTAATTCCTGAGTGCAGAGCCAGGAGTAACCCTCTGAGCATCGCCGGGTGTGACCCAAAAAAGCAAAAAAAAAAAAAAATGGTGAGGCAAAAAACACGGGTAAGGCGGCGCGAGCATCTAGCATCCCAAAATCTAGCATTTATTGATGAACCAGATTTAAAAAAAGACTGCTGCAGGGTGGATCTCGATGAGCCGGGCTGTGATAGGCTGGTCTTTATTTTTATCTATAAAATCTCAAATATTGCAGATGAGCAAAATCCCCCTCAGGAGTCCCCCCACCCCACCCCCGGGACTGATCCTTGCTGCTTTGTTTTTTATTTACTTGTTTGTTTTGGAGCCACACCCAACAATGCTCAGGGCTTGCTCCTGGCTCTGCACTCAGGAATTACTCCTGGCAGTGCTCAGGGGACTGTAGGGGATGCCGGGATCGAACCTGGGTCAGCTGCATGCAAGCAAACGCCCTCCCTGCTGTGCTGTCAGAGCAGCCCCATTGCTTGGTGTTTCACCGTTGGGACCCTGGGTCTTCTCCTGTAAGGCAGAGAACGGGGCCATCGTAATCCTCTTCGGGCGTTAAGTCTAGGTCTATTCCTGCAGGGGGAAACACTAGAATTGTCGGCTTAGCCCTGAGTTGTTTCATGTCCATGCTTGTCCTTCCAGAACTTTCTTTCCATGGACCTTCCCAGAATCACTCTTGTGGCTTTGCTTTACTTAAATTCTTCCCTTTTGAGTGGGAGCCAGTGTCAGACACGAACCGGACCAGCTGGCCTATCCCCGTGCATTCCTGAACCTTCCTGGAACCCGGCCCTGAGCTGGAGGAGGCAGAAGGGTGGACCAAGCCCCATGGGCAGCCCAGTGGGGGTGGCGGTGGTGTCTCCTGGAGGCCTGGCCTAGAGCACCCCAGAACGCAGAGTGTCGCCCCCGTCACCCCTGGCCACTGCTGGTGTTTCCGGGATGGCTTAGAAGCAGCAGCTCTGCTGAGACCGCCAGCCTGAGTGCTGGAGTGGGGGGCGCCGCCTCGGGGCCCTGATCAGACATGAAGGGCCAGCCTGAGTGCTGGAGTGGGGGGCGTCGCCTCAGGGCCCTGATCAGACATGAAGGGCCCGGCTGATTGCCCAGCGGGCTCTAGGAGGAGGCAGGGACCAGAGCCCCCAGCGTTTTCACCATGGCCACTGTGGGGACCCAGGTTGTGCCGAGACCTTGAGCTTTGATCAGCTCCAATCAGCTCCCCAGAGAAGGGTCCCCAGTCCCTGGCACAGAGCGGGAGGGCCACAGGGGTGCATGTGGCCCAGTGTGTGTGGCAGCGATGGCGTCAGCTGGAGAGGGGCTTGCAGGTGAGACAGAGGCTGTGGAGCTGGAGCGATAGTCCAGCGGGAGGCGTTCGCCTTGCATGCATCTGACCCGGGTTCGACCCCCGCACCCCACGTGGCTCCTTGAGCCCGCCAGGGAGTAAGTCCTGAGTCAGAGCCAGGAGTAAGTCCTGAGTGCTCCCGGGTGTGGTCCAAAAGCCAAAAGAAAACACAAATTGGGGCCACAGCTGGACGCCCCCACTCCTGGCGGGCTGGGCAGTGGCGCCTTTGGCCTCTCTAGGCAGACACTTGGGACTAGAGGCCATTTTTTTCCTCTGCTTTTTCCTTCTTCTAAATGGAAAAAAATCAATGAATCGAGCCGGGCACTTAGGCAGTCCCTTAATATAGTTGTGGTCCCCACCCAGGTCACGGTGGCTCTGGGGTCCCAGGACCCTGGGAGGGCACAGCCCAAGGCCCAGAGTATTCCTGGAGCGGGAACATGTTCTGGAAACTTCTGTATTCCCATGGGACAGAATGTGCCTTTAGCTTCTGCGGGGCTCTGGATGGTGGGTGGGCTCCAGGGCCTTGGCGCCCAGCCCTGCCCCAGAGGAAGGGGACCCCCCGCCCCTGCATTTCCCCAGCACTGAAGGCTGGAGGGAGCCCTGAGACCCTCCCGGGTGCATGAGCCGTTGCTGATAGAGCGTTTTTTCTGAGATGATGGGGGCAAGGGCAGGGGGTGGTCCTTGAGCTGCGGTTCACAGCACCCTGAGGGAGACCCCAGCAGGGCTTTAGTCCCTGAGCCTGCTCGAAGGGTGCTGGGGGTGCCCCATACCTGCCGCCTCACCCCCAGCTGGCTGCCTGGGGGCGGAGAGATGGCCCACAGGGAGGGCTCTTGCCTTGCACACAGCCGGCCTGTCCCCCCCCAACCCCCCTGTGGGTCCCTTGAGCACCACCAGGAGTGACACTGAGCTAGGAGTCAGCCCTGAGCACTGCCTTGCGTGGATCCCAAACAGCCGGTTCCCTCTGGCTCAGCTTCCTCCCTCCCTGTTGTAGGCGCCCCAGAACCTGGTCCATACCCCGTTGCTTTGCACTACGGGGCGGGGGCTCCCGCCTGCACCCCCCAACTGTCCCTGTCTCCTTTGCAGCGGCGGCCTGTGTCCCCTTATAGCGGCTACAATGGGCAGCTGCTCACGAGCGTGTACCAGCCCACGGAGATGGCCTTGATGCACAGGGGCCCGGTGAGTGGGGTCCCCGCCCCCTGCGACCAGCTGGGCCTGAGTCCACGTGGGGGGGTGGGGAGAGATGTCCAGCCTGGACCTCAGGCTCGGGATCCCAGAGGCCCCTTTCCCAGGCAGTACAATTGCCACTGCCTTCAGCTGCATCCTACGGGGGGGGGGGGGGGCGGGGGGTCCCCAGGGGCGGGTGGGAGCTGCCTGCGGGGCCCTGGTTGCTTAGGGAGGGACAGACACTGTTGGGGCCCCCAGGGAAGGGCCAATTAGCCAGCCCGGTAGGTATTTACTTCTCAGCCCCACCTGTCCCCGGGGACCTGGGCACTGCCCTTCCCCCCGCACCCCTCCACGGGGGTCCTGGAAACTGCTGCTCGTGGGGGGGGGGGGGAACGGGAAGTGGGGTCAGAGTCTCGCTCCTTATATGAGCCTCCTGCAGGGCTGGCCGCCTCCTCGAGAGAGGCCGGGGACCCGCTTGGCAGGACGCTGGGAACAGGAAGCCAGCAAGGTCACAGGGTGATGCTCTGGGCCCGTCCGCGCCAGCCAGCCGGGAAGCAAATCTTCCTGAAACGCCCCCCAGCCCTGCCCCTCCCACAAACCCGATGCTGCTGGTGGGGCAAAGCTGGAGACGAGGAGATGATGGTGGTCCCCTAACCTCCCACCTAGCATTGCTGGAACTCCTGGTTCCCAGGGGTGACTTAGGGCCCTGAGCTGCGACTTGGGGTCCTCAGGAATGCAGCGAGGTGAAGGACATTCCGTTTGCTTCTGGTGCTTCTCCTCTGACAGACACCTCACTTGAGCCCAAAGAAGGCTGCAAGCCCCTGACCCAGACCTCTGTTAATTCTCGCCAGCCCACCGGGTTAAGTGTCAGTGAGGCCGGGCGTGGAGAGAGAGAACAGGGGCCAGGTACTGGCTTCTCTGACTCGCAGCTGACTCAGTAGATTCCTGGCACTGCAGGGTCCCCGAGCACAGAGCTGGGAGTAGCCCCGGAGCACCACTGGGTGTGGTTAAGAGTAAGAAACGTTATAACCGTCCTGGTGATTCGGGGCACCCACATCTGCCTGTGCCCAAGCTGCAGAGGGAGGCGGCCGTGTTGGCCTTCGGCTGCCGGGACCTGGGTGGTGGCTGGACTTGGAGCCAAGACTCACTGCCCACAGCCCACCCCCCCACCCACCTACCCACCCACCCACCCACTCTGAACCGGTGCCCACCCACTCTGACGGCCCCTGGGTAGAGAATTTGGGTCCTGTGGCTCTGCAGCAGGTTGGCCAGCCCAGACCCCTAGATGAGAGATGGGGGATGTGGGGGGGGGTCCCCTGGGCGCCCGCAGCTGTCCTTAGCTAGACCAGACTCAGCTGGGGGTGTCGGGACTCGGCTGGGAAGTGTGGGGTCACCACGCCCAAGGTTTGGGCAGCAAGACAGTATGTACCCCTAGGAGACCAGCCCTGGGGCGTGGGGTGACCAGGCTCGGTGTCCCTTATGTTCAGAGCCTTGCCATGGCCGCCCGTGGGGTGGGCTCAGGGACTCAGCCCCCAGGGCCCCGGGGTGGTGCTGAGTGGTCAGGGGCGGCAGGCAGCAGCTGCCCGCGGATCCTGGTCGTGAGATCTTCTGCTCTTCCTTCCAGTCCGGGGGCGCCTACGACGTCATCCTCCCCAGAGCCACTGCCAACACCCAGGTGCTGGGCAGCGCCAGCTCCACGCTGCGGGCCGAGGACGCGTACGAGGTGCAGGGCCAGCAGGGCGCCCGCCGCCCCGGACGGCAGCTGCTCGCAGGTCTTTAGAAACCCCTACTGTGGGGACTGAGGCTGTCTAACCCCAGGAGCCGCGCGCCGGCCCTGCCCAGGGGCTGCAGAAACCGCGGGCTCCCGGGGGGGCTTGGGCCCGTGAGCCCCTTCTGCCTGCATCGGCGGGGGCCTGGTGCCCCTCCCCACTTCTCAGTGTTTGCGGAGTCCGGGGGGCCAGGCCGGCCTTCACTCGGGGTCCCACCTGGGGATCCCCAACTCAAGCCAAACGGTGTTTCCGGGGAGGGCAGCCGCATCTCTGTTCTTCCCGATTTCTCAGGCGTCTGTTGGGCTCTAGTTCCTCTGTGAGGATCAGGGGCCTTAAATAAAGTTTCTGCTTTATTAACTCTTCCTCTGGGCTGTCTGTTTCTGAAGGGCGCTGGGCTTTCGGTGGCTTTCTCTCCCCCAGCTCCCCATGCGGGTGCAGGGGCCCCCTCCCCTCTCTGCTCCACACCCGGCCCCTCCGCCCTGCGCTGCTGCTGCTGGTGCTGGTGCTGCTTCTCTTCTGTGCCGCTGAGTCGCTGCAGGCTGCTGTGAGGCGGGGCTGTGTGCTCGGGTGAGTCATTGGGCTGGTGGGGGCTGGGGGCTAGGGTCTTGATAGGACGTGAGCTAGGTGGGACCCCGGCTGCTTTCTCCTGGGTGGACGTGGGGACTGAGCAGAGCAGGCAGGACACGACGTCAGGCAGTGGCAAATCGGGACCCCTTGCAGTGTGGTGGACGTGGCTCAGTTGAGTCCTGCTGAGCTGAACTCCTGAGGTGAGGGCGGGGCTTGCCTACAAAGGGGCGGGGCTATGTGGGAAGGGGCGGGGCAGGCTGGGACTGGCTGTGGTGGTGGATTTGGGTCCTGCAAGGTAAGTGCTGGGTCCATTTCCTCCCGCCTGGCCCTCAGCTGAGCCTCTATGCTTCTGGCACTCTGCGGTTTCTCAGGCTGCCCCCTCCCCCAGGGCCAGATGGCGATTCCTCCCTGCCAGATCAGAGGGCCAGCACCAGCCCGTCTTAAGGGCGGGCAGGCAGAGAGCGTAGCCTTGGCCTTCAGTGGCCGAGGTCATCCCTGGCACTGCCTGGAGGGACGCCCCCAGGGCCGAGCTGGCAGCCGCGGGAGCCGTGCAGGGCGTGGCCCAGGCAAACAAGCCCTTTCAGACTTAGAGGGGCCTGGGTGAGTTAGCTAAGCTGGGGTCTGTCCACACAGCGTCCCCGGCCAGGTCTTCTGGGTGCTGGACCAGCCAGGGCACGGCCTGAGCCCCGGCACTGTCCAGGGGCCACCCGTGGCCGCCTCCCAGGCCTTGGGATGATTCTCCCCAAGCGCCAGGAGCTATTTCTGGAGAAGCGTCCGTGGTGTGAGGGCGCTGTAGGTGGGTGGGGGCTCCAGCCCGCTCCCCTGCAGCCGGTCCCCTGACGACGCTTTCTGGTTGCTTTAGGGTCAGTCCCCGCAAAAACAAAACGAGATGGTAACGCCCTCTTCCTGGACCGCGCAACAGCCGATGGCCTCTTCCTCCTGCCCGCCACTGGACAGAGGGGATCCAGGGCTGAGGGGCGCTGTGCAGCCCAGTCCACTGCCCAGCCCCTCTCCTGCTCCCCACAGGAGCGGTCTGCGCCCCATCCTGTGCTCTGGGGGCCCCCTCGGACGCCTGTCCTCACCCACTGCCCTCCCTGGACATCCAGCGTCAGCCAGTTCGTTTGCTGCGCCTGGGGCCGGCTCCCTGGAGGGTCCCTGGACCAGCCCTGGTGAAGCTGGTCTTGTGCTTCCTGCCTGGGTGCAGCCCCCACACAAGCCACAGAGGCCGTGAGCTGGGGAGGTTCGCGCAGGGCCTGGACAGATGCGGGTCCCCCTCGGCCAACTGTCCCTGACCCCGTGCCCTCTGTCGCTCCCCAAACCTCTGTGCTGTGACCCACCAATTGAGAGTGGCGCGTGGATCTGGGGCCCGGCTCTGGGAGCACGGAGACTCGCCCCAGGAAGGTGCCAAAGCAGGTGCCGCCCAGGCAGAATCCGTGCCCTCCCCCACTGGGCAGTGGTTAGACTTTTACCTCAACTGGGGCCGCCCTGGCAAGTCGGGCGCTGTCCTCATCCAGGGCCTGTTCCATGGGTGCCTGATAGCTGCCCAGGGAGGCAAGGGGGGCGTCCAGGGGGGCACAGGTGGCAGGCCCCAGGCACGGCGCAGGGGGTGCCCAGGTCCCAGGAATGCCTCTGACGTCTCCGGGCTGCCAGTCAGAGCTGGTGCAGCCCAGGGGTGTGTCTCGGCCTTCCCTGGAGCTTGGTTCTCCCCCTCAGCACCAGTGCTGGGAATACAGAGATGACAGGCGGGCACAGCGTCAGGTTGGCCAGACTCGGCCCAGCTTGCCCCGTAGCCCAGTGCCAGCGGCCTGCGCCTTTGACGCCGGAGGACTTCTCCAGAGCGAAGCAGATGACCAGGGCCTGCGGAGAGGACCGTGATGGGGCACCAGGGCCTCCACCAGTCACTGGTCTGTGAACCGAGGCAGCCCCAGGCTCTGGCGGAGTGTTACGGCCCGTGGACGGGGGCAGCCGAGCGCGTCCCTCCATCCAGGACAGTGTCCCCAGCCCCTCAGGGAGCCGAGGCCTGCGTGAGTCCTGGCAGGACGGGGACCGCAGAGGTACAGGGTGACCCCGGCTCTGCCCTCCGCACCCCTTCCTGCTGACGTGTGTGTTTGTGGAGCAGCGAGGCGCCTTCTCCAGAGGCTGCCTGTGACTGGAGGAAGCTGGGGGGCCGGAAGTGAAGCCCCGAGGGAACCTGAGTCGTTGCACCCTTGGAGCGGGACTTGGATGTCAAAACTGCTCCCGATTAAACGCCCGCCTCAGTGGGGAACGACGCCTCGCGAGTCCGTGTGTTCACTGATGGCGTTGCTGGGCCGCGTCCACGGTGGGCATCTGTGGCCTTCCTGAGCCGCGTCCACAGTGGGCCTCTGGTGCCCATCTCCCAAGCTGTGCCCTGGGGGTGCAGCTAGCCCGAGGTTGGTGCTGCTCAGCCCTGAGGTGTTGGGTTACCTGGGCTGCTGCAGTGCTGGGGACCTTCTGCCCATGAGGGACCAGGTCAGCCGCATACCCTGTTCTCTGGCACCCCATAATGGGCTTGTTTTCTTTTTGGGGTCACACGCAGCGATGCTCAGGGGTTACTCCTGGCTCTGCACTCAGGAATTAGTCCTGGTGGTGCTCTGGGGACCCTATGGGATGCTGAGGATCGAACCCGGTCGGCCGCGTGCAAGGGAAGTGCCCTCCCGCTGGACTATCACTCCGGCCCTCCAAAATAAGCATTTTTAAGTGAATGGGACCTCCAAGTTTGATCCCAGCACACCTGGTTGGGGATTTATCCTAAATGGCCACACTGTCCTCCCAAGCCGGAGAGGGGGCAGGAGGGGGCCGTGGCCCGGGCTGGGGCAGTAAGTGGGTGTGGGGTTTGGGGGTCCCTGGTCTGGAGGGCGCAGCCGGTGCTGATGGGGCCGAGTCCCGCCTCGCCCCTTCTCCCCAGGCCCAGAATTTTCTCCAGCCCTCGGGGAGGTACTGGGGTGGGGGTCTGTCTGCTCCACCTACCGCAGGAGCCCCCCCAGATTCTGACCTCAGCCCCTCTAGTGGGGCTGTCTGGGGTCTCCTTGAAGGTGGCGTGCCCAGGGTGTGAGTTTGAGGGACCCTGTGTCCTTGGGGGAAGGGGGACAGTGATGCACTCTGCAGAGAGCAGGACTACAGGCGGTCAGGCGGTCAGCTTTGGGGTTCCACTAGGCTCCCTCCACGGATGACCCTGCGAATGTTCCTCTAGAGCTGGAGGGACCAGCCCCTCCTGGTCACACTGAAGGTCACAGCCCAGGCCCAGACCGTCCTGCGCATCCACACGGGTCTCCAGACCACATAACTCGGTGGCACCGGGTGGGAGGGGCAGCAGGGCTCGGGGGGAGATGGAGGAGGGGTCAGTGCTCGGAGGCCTTCGAGTGCTCCCCGACGTGTCCTGGGGCTCAGATGGGGGGCGGGGCCCCACCCCTGCCAGCTGGGTCTCAGCTGAGGGGCGCAGGGCGGCGAGGCTGCCCCGACCACGCTGGCATCAGGCGAGCAGATGGACGCTTAGCCCAGGGACCAGACAGGCTCCTGGCCTGGGGTCTCAGCGCCCCCGCTGCCCCGGTTTGGGTCTTGATCCTCCAGCTTCCCCTAGGCGGGGAGTTGAGGCTGGAGGCGGCTGGACACTCAGGACAGAGCCCCGCAACTCAAGGTGCTGGGCTGAGCCGGGCGGGCGGCAAAGCCACCGCCTGCCTGTCTCGCACGGGGGGGGGGGGGGGCGCGCCGGGGCCTGTCCGCTGCCTCTGGGGGTCCCCTCCCCAGCGGCGCCCTCGAGGTCCCCTCACCGGCGCACCCCGAATCCGCACGAAGCTCCGGCGGCTCCACCACCCTCTATGGCACCTGTGCCAGCGCCCAGCCTGGGGGCGCCCTTCGCCGAGGAGCCGCCGGGCCCTGCCTCGGGGTGACCCGGGTCCCCGCACCCCGCGGGCTGCCGCTGGTGTCGGGGCGGGCCGCACACGTCACTCAGCGAGGGCCCGCCCCCAACGCCAGCCAATCACAGGCCGCCTCCTGGTCGCAAGCCCCGCCCCGGTCCCGCAACTCGATCCGCCGCGCGGGGGCGAGTCGGCCCAGACCTGCCGTCGCCTTCTGCTTCCCTGCGGCCGGCTTTGGGGGCTGCGGCTGTGTCCAGGCCTGTGGACTCGGACCCCGCGGCTGCAGGCCTCGTCACCTTCCCGTCTCCCGGGCTGCCGGCCCCGCTCCCGGGTTCCCGGGGTGCCCAGCACGAAGTGTGGGGGTCTGGGATTGTTCTGGGACGCGCTCATGGGCTGGGGTCTGGCCGGGCTGGGGGCCCTGCTGGTATGGCGGCCGCTTGGGGGCTCGTTCTTTTCTGTAGCACCGGCCTGGATGGCTCAGGACTCTGGGCCGCCTCCCTGGCTTTCACCCACTGGGTGCCAGTAGCCCCCGCCCCAGGTCGGCCCCCAGGTGGTCCCAGGCTGTGCGGTCTCGTTCATGGGGTGTTACGGGGTGAGGCTGGAGGTGTGGCACCGCTCAGCGAACCTCTCGCTGGCCGACGGGGCGCCCCCAAGCCCGGCGCGGGGTCTGGGGGCGCCGTGGCAGGGCTTGAGTCCCCTCTTCCCCCCGCGGCCACTGCCGGCGCCCCTCTGCAGGTGAAGGACAGTCCACGGGAGCGGGCGGAGGGGACGGCGATTCCCAGACACCACATGGGCCTCAGGGCTGGGAGCAGCCCCTGAGCACAGCCACACAAAAACAAAAGGGGACGCGGTTACCAGCAGCGGGTTATCCCAGGGGAGAAGCCCCCTCCTGGTCCCCCTCCCCTTTCTCCCTCCCCTCCCTCCCTCCTTTCCCTCTGTCCTACCCACCAACACCAGCCTGGACGCCCTGATCCTGAGAGACAATCTCCTAAACCTCCGACGCTGCTGGGGTGGGTGGGCGGTGGAAGACCCCAAACAGCTCGGATCCCTCAGTCCTGAGTCTGGGCCGCCAGGAAGGCCTCCAGCCAGCACCCACATGGCACCGAAGCTGGGCACGGCGCCCCATCTCTCAGCTGGCCCCGCCCTGCCCGAGGTGCTGGGTGGCCCCTTGACCACCTCCTCCCGGGACCCTGGGGTGGGGAGAGGAAAGGCACGACCAAGGTGGGCCGGACCTGCCTGGGGACAGGCCCGACCCCGTGTGGGCTTCCTGCAGAATCCTCGAGGGCACCGTGAGCAGGTGGGCCTGGATGGTGGCCTGGGCCGGGGCCGGGACCAAGGCTGATGAGGTGAAAAGCCCCTGAGCAGCCCCCCGGAATTTCCCTTTGACCCGAAAGCGGCGTCTCATCTTTTAAGTAAACCAGTTGAGACCGGAGAAGTCGCACAGTGGGTAGGGGCTTGCCTTGGACCCATAGGCAGGAGTGATGCCCGAGCACAGAGCCAGGAGTAAGCCCCAGTACTGCTGCGCCCCGCCCCACCCAAATAAAAAGGTTAGAAAAGGAGAAAAGGCGCAGTGAACCCATTCCCGGTCCTCCCATAGTTCTCACAAGCCTCCCAGGAGACGGCTTATCTCCATGTTCTCTTGGGGCAGGTCTAAGTCAAGGCAGGTGTCACATGCCCAGGTGAACACCGCCCTCTGGTGGACACAGAGCACGTGGCAGGGTCTGGGGTGGCGCAAAAGCCTACGTGTGAGCTGGAGAGAGAGAGGCTGGGCACGGGTGGGGGGGTCCTGGGCCAGGTCTGGCGAGAGGAGGGAGATCCTCTGAAAGACGCGGCGACTCGGAGGATGAGGGCACGCGGTAAAGGGCCTTCATGGCCCTGCGGAAGAAGAGCAGGGAAGCGAGCACTGCGGAGTGCAAGGATGCGGAGCTCTCAGGAGGGCTTGGAGGGTGAGCGTCATGCGGGTCACACGGCTGCCCAGGGGCAGGGCTGGGTCCGAGCCAGGCAGTGTGGGACAGTTCTGTGCTCTGGGTTTTATTTTTGCTTTTTGGATCACACCTGGTGATGCTCCGGGTTACTCCTGACTCTGCACTCAGGAAATACTCCTGGTGGTGCTAGAGGGGACCCTAGGGGTGCCGGGATGGAACCTGGGTGGGCGGCGTGCAAGGCAAACGCCCTCCCGCAGGGCTCTCACTCCTGTCCCAGTCATGCATGCTTGCATCCATTTACTCAGGACTCAGGCCTCCAACCTCTAATTACATCACAGCGGGGGGCCGGAGCGATAGTAGAGAAGGCGTTTGCCTTGCATGCGGCTGACCAGGGATTGATCCCTGGCATCCCATATGGTTCCCTGAGCACTGCTGGGGGAGTTCCTGACTCCAGAGCCAGGAGTAACTCATGAGCATTGCCAGCAATACCCACAGCGCCCCCTGCAGGCCAGCAACACCCACAGCGCCCTTCTGCAGGCCAGCAACACCCACAGCACCTCCTGCAGGCCAGCAACACCCACAGCGCCTCCTGCAGGCCAGCAACACCCACAGCGCCCCCCTGCAGGCCAGCAACACCCACAGTGTCCCTGCAGGTCAGCAACACCCACAGCACCTTCTGCAGGTCAGCAACACCCACAGCGCCCCTGCAGGCCAGCAACACCCAGTGTCCCTGCAGGTCAGCAACACCCACAGTGTCCCTGCAGGTCAGCAACACCCACAGCACCTTCTGCAGGTCAGCAACACCCACAGCGCCCCTGCAGGCCAGCAACACCCAGTGTCCCTGCAGGTCAGCAACACCCACAGTGTCCCTGCAGGTCAGCAACACCCACAGCGCCCCCTGAAGGTCAGCAACACCCACAGCGCCTCCTGCAGGTCAGCAATACCCACAGTGCCCCTGAAGGTCAGCAACACCCACAGCGCCCCTGCAGGCCAGTGATTCTCCACAGCGCCCCTGCAGGTCAGCAACACCCACAGCACCTCCTGCAGGCCAGCAACACCCACAGCACCTCCTGCAGGCCAGCAACACCCACAGCGCCCCTGCAGACCAGCAACACCCACAGTGGCCCCCGCAGGTCAGCAACACCCACAGCGCCCCTGCAGACCAGCAACACCCACAGCGCCCCTGCAGACCAGCAACACCCACAGCGCCCCTGCAGGCCAGCAATACCCACAGCACCCCTGCAGACCAGCAACACCCACAGTGCCCCCCTGCAGGCCAGCAATACCCACAGTGCCCCCTGCGGCCAGCAACAGCCACAGCGCCCCCTACAGGCCAGCAACAGCCCACTGCCCACCCTTCCCTGTTCTCAATTCTTCCCTCTCTCCCTGTTGGAGTTCAGGCCCTTAGTTGGCCCCCTGCTGCCCTGGCCTTGCTCTGCGCCTCCTGTCTTCTCTCCCAGGATTTCAGCACCAGGAAGGGCCACTGGGTGCAGGGAGGGGCTGCTGCCCTGTTGGCAGGACAGGGAGCCCAGTCCTCGCCCAGCACTGCTCACCTGCTGGCCATGGGGTCCTCTTCCCATCCGGCGAGGCCCCAGTGAGTCGGAACCAAGGAGATGAGCCCCTCCCACTGCTGTGGCCACAGCTGAGACAGAGCATCTGTTCAGAGGTGGACAAAACGGGGTGTGCCGGCAATTGTTGGGAGTCCCTGGAAGGCAGGGCTGACCAGGGGCGTGGGTCCCTCCCTGGGGGGCTCTTGGAGCATGGACACCTCCAGGCCTCTGTCTTTTGCCCGTTGTCCACTGCTCCTGCCGGCTTTGCCCCCAAAACTCCTCTAATGCCTCCGGCATCTCACAGGTACTGACACCCCAAAATAGGCTCATTTGTTCAGGGAGAGGCTCAGAGGGCTGAGCACGGCGCTGCGTGCAGGATCCCCGGGTTCTGTCCGCTGCTGCACGTGGTCCCTGGGACCAGCCCCTGGGGTGACCCCCAAGCATGGCATATGGGAGAATGTCACCCTATGTGCTCCCCAACAGCTCCCACATCGTTCCCCGTGGGGCTCGGGGACCCTATGAGATGCCAGGATTGAGCCCCCTGGCCTGCAGGGGGCGCTGTGGGTTTTGCTGTGCAAGGCCAGCGCCCAGCCCTCTGTGCTGTCGCTCAGCAGCGGGTGGCAGCCAAGTGTGGGTTAGGATCCGATTTGCTCTCACAGCGGTCATAGTGTTTGGTTGGTCACGTGGGCAGCCCAGAGACCCCCACAGGAGGGCATCCTCCTGACCCCAGAGACCTCTGACGTCCAGAGCCGCCAGTGCTGTTTATTTACAGATTAGTTTTGGGTTTCTTGGTTTTACTCTAGAAGCTATTCCTGGCTCTATATTTGGGTGCGGCACTTCCAGATTTATCTTGTGAGGTCAGAGTGTTGCTATCTTTAAAATAAGCAGCCTGGGGCCGAGCGATAGCCCAGCGGGTAGGGCGTTTGCCTTGCACGAGGCCGCCCATGCCGGTCCGGGGTTCGATCCTCGGCATCCCATATGGTCCCCCGAGCACCGCCAGGAGTGGTTCCTGAGTGCAGAGCCAGGAGTAACCCCTGAGCATCGCCAGGTGTGACCCAAAAAAGCAAAAAAAAAAAAAATAAATAAATAAATAAATAAATAAAAATAAAAATAAAATAAAATAAAATAAGCAGCCTGCAGACCGCACGCTAATACAGCGCTGGAGCATCTGCCTTGCCTGTGGCCGACCCAGGTTCGATCCCCGACATCCCATCTGGTCCCCGGAACACTGCCAGGAGTAATTCCTGAGTGCAGAGCCAGGAGTAACCTTTGAGCATTGCTGGGTGTGACCTGAGACAATTTTTTTTAAATAAGGGACCTGTCCGGCCACTCTGAGCAAGGCAGAGAGAGACAGGGAGTGCCCAGGTCAGCTGCCTGTCGTTGCTGAGGAGAGGCCTGCAGGCTGCCCCTCCTGCCCTGCCTGTCCACTAAGAAATACGAATTCGCCTATTGCATCTGCTGTGCCTTAGGTAGGACCACGCCAGGGCTGCAGCTGTCCGGTTTGTGACCTGCTGAGTGTCCAGTTTGATCCATTGCATCTGCTATACGGTCTGCGGAAGTTTGTTTGTTTTGACGTGCAAATGCTCGAGGTTCCAAGCCTCTTGGGCTAGTGAACCCACAGTGCTGTGGCTTGTGTGAGTGTAAACTCTGCCTCTTGCTGGTCCCTGCGGTTTCTGCGCAACTCGGGAGTGGTGGGCTTGGGGAGGGCTGGCCCAGAGGTCTGGCCGCCTGACAGTCTCGGGGGCCCTGGGGTGCTGTGGTTCCAATTTGGGTCTCCTACACCCCAAGCCTGCACGAAGTCCATTGAGGGTGTATCTGCCGCACCCACTTGAAATGATTTGCTTTTTTGGTGTTGGGGATCAATCTGGGGCCTCACGCAGGCAAGGAGCATGATTTTCTGCTGGAGCACCTGAGCTCCTCCCCTTTAAAAAGTGGGGGGCAGAGGAGAGGGGGAGCACTCTGGGGGGGGTCGTGGAACGCACAGAACCTCATCACAATAGTTTCGTCTGTCAAAGAGCCTAAAACTGAGAACAGCCACGAATAAAACACTTAAATAAGTCTGGTCGGAGAGATCTAGTGTGGCGGACAGGAGCCTCGCCCTGCTCACAGGCACCCGGGCTGGAGCTTCAGCACTGCAGTTGTCCCCCAGCAGCGCCAGGGATGCCTGGCAGGCAGGGAGGAGCCCTGACCACGAGCCAGGAGTGAGCCCTGAGCCAGGCCGAGTGATCCCTGGCGAGAGCCGGGGTGAGCCCTGACCACAGAGCCAGGAGTGATCCCTGAGCAGAGAGCAGGGAGTGAGCCCTGACCACAGAGCACAGAGTCAGTGCTGAGCACAGCTGGCATAATCCCCAATATATAAATAATAATAAGTGAACAAGATGACTCTCTAGTCATCTTGTTCTTGAGCTGTTCATATCTATGTGCGTAGATTGCTGGGAGAAACAAGTATAAGAAAGGTGTTGGGGCAGCGCTCAGGGTGGAGCTTACACGTTGTGGTAAGCTGAACCACAGGGTTCAGAGTTGTGGACCCTGAACACGTTGCTCAGTTGCTCTGTAATGTTCTCACCTGACACACTCCCCAGAAGCAGGACAATCTCCACCTTCACAGCCTTTTTCTGTGCAAGATGTGTTCCTCGAACTTCCTGAACGCTGGGTCTAGTTGCAGACTGAATTCCACCTCACCTCCTCATTGCTGAGCATCCTTGGTCTGCTTCTGAGGGTTTCCCAGAAACTTGCTGCTCTCTGTGACCCGAAGGCCTGAAGTGTTGGACACGAAGCTACACTTGATGGCAGTGACCGGGCAGCCAACCCAGGATTGCTGAAATGGCCGCTGCTGCTTCTAAATCAACGCTGAAGAATGCTGAGTCCCTGCTGTTGCCAGTCTTCCTAAGGTCTGTTCATCAGGAACGCATGAGGGGCCTCCATTTTCCACATCCGACTTCCCCTCGTCAGAACTCCACCCAGCAGACCAGCCTATCACAGCCTGGCACGTGCGGCCGCTTGTGGCTACGCGGTTCATCAATAAATGCTGGATTTAGAGATGACTACAAGAGTATGCTACCAGCATGGCAGAGCCTGGCAAGCTACCCGTGTCGTATTTGATATGCCAAATACCAGTAACAATTATAGACTTCATTCCCATGACCTGATGGAGTGGTTTGAGGCTCTTTATGTTCCTGGAGCAAGCAGCTGCCCTTGGGCTCTACTTGCATGAGACAGGACATATGGAGATGATGTTACTGGTGTCCGCTCGAGCCAATCGATGATGAACGGGAAGACAGTGACAGTGACAAATAAGTGAGCGTGGCAGCCTCGGACGACAGGTCCACACTGTCCTTCCTTTAGGGTCGGGACTCCAAGAGCTGCCACTGGCATGGTCAGAAACTCTCCCAATGCTCTGGAACCAGGAGAAGGGGAACGGCCTGTCTCCTGGGCTCAGGTGGGCAGAGGTGGGGGATGACGGTGGAGCCGCTTGGGGTCCCGCCCACTTGGGGTCAGGGGGTGGCCAGGCGGGGTGAGACCGTCTGATCAGGGCCCAGATTAGAAGCGATTTCAGGCTCCTGGGCTCCGGGGGCTGGGCTCGGAGCTGGGGCTCGAGCAAGAGAAGCTTCCTGCCTGTCGGATGTGGGTGTCCCCGACCGAGGAAGCGGCTCCCCACAGGAAGCTCTCCCTGACCCCAGGAAATGGGGCTCACTGGCCCTCCTGGAAGGACCCCAGCTCTGTGGCCTGGGGGGCAGGTGGGGAGAAGGCGAGGGGCAGCCTGAGGCTGAGGGGCCGGGGGCGGGTCCCCCTGGCTGAGGTATCCGGGACCCACCTCACAGCTGGGCCTTGGGGCGGGTTCATGATTCTGGGGTGTCTCCACCCCGGCCCCACGTCCACGGCTTCCCAACCTGCTCTAGGAACAGGAGCAGAACTGCAGAGGAAGCAGCGCTGAGGAAAGCGGAAGAGGCCGGCGGCAGGGGTGACCGGCTGGGGGCAGAGCCCAGGGGTGAGCTGGGGGCGTGATGGCGGCCTGGTGGTCCTCGGCTCTGCTGCTGCTCTGGGTTCCAGGTGAGGGGTCGGGGGGATGTCGGCAGGGCTGGAAAGGAGTGACCTGTCCCCCGGGGCAGAGGGGAGACCTGCGCCCCCCCGCAGGACGGGGTGGGGACAGTGTCTCTGAGTGTGGGGGGCTCAGAGAAGGGCTTTTGGGTGACTGGTTCCAGGAGGAAGGTGGGAGTCGGGGCGGAGGCCCCTGGGTGTCACCGGCCGCACGGGTCTGCGGCAGCAGCAGCTGAGCTTGGGGACTCAGCGTGACCCACAGAGGTGCACCAGGCACCAGGCAGAGACGGGGCTGGGGGAGGGAGGGGAGCAGCGAGGCGGGTGGGGGCGGCCAACCGGCCCCTTTCTGGGGCTCCTTCCAGGCCTCCCTGCGTTGCTCAAGCCCCCTCACTGTTGCCGTAGATTGTGGCTTCCTCCTCTCGGCCTGTCTGCGCAAAACGAGGCTTTTTATGTGGTTGGGAAGCCCTCACGCCTCCCCGCGGCTGCCGTCTGGGTCATGGAGTGGCTCCAGGCTCTGCCTGCACCGTGTGTGTGTGTGTGTGTGTGTGTGTGTGTGCGCGTGTGTGTGTGTGTGTGTGCCTGTGTGTGTGTGAAGGGGGCAGCGGCTCCTGCCTGCGTGCCGCGCCTTGTGGCTGCAGTCAGCAGCTGATGCCCAAGCAGGCAGGTGCGCGGTGCTCGGCCGCCAGGAGCTCAGGGACAGCGTGGGTCTGTGCTTATGTCATGAAGCGCCTTTAAGATGGCAGCCCCGAAGGCTGGGTCCGTGTCTGTGGCCTGCGGGGACTCCCGGGTGATGGGTAACGCTGCAGTGTGGGAGGGCGCACGGGACCCCTTCAGTCTCCACACTGCTGCGGGGAAGGCATTCACGCCGCAGACCACCTGGTCCATCCCCAGCACCCCGAGGGTGTCCCAGCCCCGCCAGGAGTAAGCCCTGAGCATACTGGGTGTGGCCCCAAACAAAACTTACCCAAGAAACAAAACTTAAACGCCGCCGCACCCAAGGGAGTGGTGGGTGCTGGGAGGCCTGGGGGAAAGAGGGAAATGTCTGTGTCTGCTCCCTTTAGGGGAGGGGAGGAACTTTCCGGGTGGGTCTACTCTCACTATCACTATCACTATCTTCCCGTTCATCATCTATTTGCTCAAGCGGGCACCAGTAATATCTCCATATGTCCTGTCTCATGCTAGTAGAACCCAAGGGCATCTATTCGCTCCAGGAACATAAAGAGCCTCAAACCATTATATTAGGTCATGGGAATGACCTAATATAATTATATTAGGTCATGGGAATGACCTAATATAAATGTTACTAGTATTTGGCATATCAAATAGGACACGAGCAGCTTGCCAGGCTTGCCGTGCGGGAGGCATACTCTTGTAGTCACCTCTAAATAAAGCATTTATTGATGAACCGCGCGGACACTAGCGGCCGCGCGAGCTGGGCTGTGATAGTCTGGTCTGCTGGGTGGAGTTGTGACGAGAGGGAAGTCCGGATGTGGAAAATGGTGGCCCCCATGGAGTGGGGGTCGTCTGGCTTGTTGTGAGGCTCTGCTGGGGTGGCAGGCCAGGGCTAGAGCCCGCCATGCCTCCCGGCGCCTCATGAGTGGCTGGGCACAGGGAGAGCAAGTAGCAGCTCTGCCCCATGTCTGAGGGTCTACTCTCACTTCATTTTATTTATTTATTTGCATTTTGGGTCACATCCAGCGATGCTCAGGGGTTTCTCCTGGCTCTGCACTCAGGAATTATTCCTAGTGGTGCTCAGGGGACCATATGGGATGCCGGGGGATCGAACCTGGGCCCGCATGGGCCGGCTGCAAAGCAAATGCCCTACCCGCTGGGCTATCGCCTCCGGCCCCAACTATCACTCTGGCCCCGGTTGCCTGCATGTGAGGCTGACGCCCTCCCCTGCTGTGCTATCGCTTCCCATTTTATTTAAATTTATCTACTTCCCCGTGTTTTGGTTTGAGGCCATACCCAGTGGTGCTCAGGACTTAACTCCTAGCTCTGTGCTCAGGGATCTTTCCTAGATGAGCATTCCCTAAGGGCTCGGGGGTGGGGTCTGGAGCAACAGTCCAGTGGAGAGGGCATTTGTCTTGCAAGCGCCGGAGCTGGGTTCGATCCCGGCATCCCAAATAGTCCCCTGAGTACTACCAGGAGTAATTCCTGAGTGCAGAGCCAGGAGTAACCCCTGAGCATTGCCGGTTGTGACCCAAAAGCAAAAAAAAAAAAAAAAAAAAAAAGGCGCTCAGGGGACCTGGAACCCCCCGATCATCGTCATGCAAGGCAGGTGCCTGCGCTGTGCTTCACCCCAGCAGCGGGTGGCGTCGTTTCTGGGCTGACACTGATCGTTTCATCTTCCTGCAGACTCTTCCCTTATATCAAGTTCACAGATTTGTTTGAGAGACTCACAAACCAGCCTGGTCGCTTTTCATTGTATTATTTAACTTAATTTTTAAAAACTTGGAGTCCGCACCCAGCAGTGCTCAGGGCTCTGCGCTCAGGGACCGCCCCTGGCAGGGCTCAGGGGACCATATGTGCCACTGGGGATGGAACCCAGGTCGGTGGGGGCCAGGCAAGCCCTCCCCTGGCTCTCACTCGGGCCAGTTGTTTCCTCCTCTTCATGGCGAGTGTGCCCCCGACCCAGGACACCAGCTTATTTGCAGCCCCCCACAAAGGCAAGCGGGGACTCGGTCCGAGCTCTGGTTTGGGTCCTGAAATCGGGCCCGGCCCAGAGTCCGCTGTGCTCGGTGCCCGTTCCACAGTGGGGCACTCAGCCTTCTCTGGGGGCCGTGGGAGGCGCGGGGCCAGAGGGACGCCCTGGAGGGAGAGTCAGGCTCGGGATCTGGGGCGCCGCCATCCCCTGTCAGCTGCGGGGCGGGAGGGGCGAGTGTTGGGAGGCGAAGGGAGCCTGGGCTTGGAGAAGCAGCTACAGAGGAACCGACACACGTGTCCCAGGTCTCGGGGTAACCCCGACCCCTTGACTCTAAGCCACAATGGCATCTTCCCTGCTCAGAGACCTGTTTCCAAATGCCAAGTCTCCGATAGGAGGCGTCCTCCAGAGGGGGTCACCCTTTGGGGAGCATGTGGGCGACACCTGAGCGTATTTAGGAGTCGGTCCCGAAGGTGCTGCAGATCGAATCAGGGTCAGGGGCGGGGAGACACAGGTATGGGACCTCCTGCCAGAGTCTGAGCTGCTGGGGGCAAAGTAGGCATCTGGGCGAGTTTGGGGTCCTGCCACATTTGTGAAAGGAGCCCCTGGTTGGCGCAGTGGGAAGGGTGGGAGGAAAGGCGATCTGGGTGCGGAGGGGCTGCCGACCAGGCTCTGCAGGAGCGCAGGGGCGATCCCAGGGAGAGGTGTGGGGGGGGGGGGCAGCTGCTGAGGGCGGGGACCCCGGGGCACCGTGATGCCCAGGTGCCCTGAGCCAGCTGCGCTTTCAGGCTGTTTGTCCCTGAGCGGCCCCGGATCCCGGTGACTGGCACCGTGGGCGGGTCCCTGAGCGTGCGGTGCACATAACGAGGAGGAAGACGCACAAAAGGCCAAATTCTGGTGCAAATCCCCATGTCTGCTGGAGTCCCAAGTGATAGTGAACATATCAGAGACACAGCAAGAAGAGACAAAAGGCCGCGTGACCATCAGGGACGAGCCCGCAAACCTCACCTTCACCGTGACCTTGGAGGCCCTCAAGAAAGCTGACGCGGGCGCGTACTACTGCGGGGTCAGACGCCCTTGGTCCTTTGATTCCACGGTCCAGGTTGTGCTGTCCGTGTCCCCAGGTGAGGAGGCTCAGGATGGAGGGGCAGAGGCGGGGTCAGCCTGAGACTGGACTAAGGAGATTGGGGCCCTGAGGAAGGACTGCAGGGGTCAGAAGCTGCAGGGGAGCCCAGAGAGGTGCCAGGGAAGACGACAGCTGCTGTGAGCTGGAAAAGCTGCTGCGAGGTGGAAACTGAGGGTGTCCTGGGTGCAAGGGAGAGGGGAGCCCCCGCCCCGGCCAGCCCTGTGGAGCCCCATGCTGGGCTTCAGGGGAGGCAGCAGGGGTTGGGGGTGAAGGCGCTGGGCTCAGGCGCTCCCCTGAGAAGCGTGTGTGGGCTTGCAGTGTAGACAGACCTCTCTAGCAGAGGCCGGAGGGGTGGACCCGGGTGTGCGGCTGAGACTCCCGGGCAGGATGGAATCAGGACTGTCGGGGCCCCTATGGAAATGTGTCCTGGCTCAGCAGGTCCGGGGGCGTTGGCCCTGGGCTGCCCATTGTGTGAGCTCAGACAGGGCAGGCGAAGTCCCGAGAGAGGCCCCAGCCTGGCTTTTTATTTCCTTTCCTAGCACCAAAGTCAAAGCCAACCCAGCACCCGCACCGCACAAAGGACGCCCACACCACAACAGGGACCTTGGTGCCGCCTACCACGCTGGCCACGAGCACCACCCACAGCACCCGTGGCCAGGTTGAGTCCCAGAGCCAAGGCCCCAGGTAAGGCGTCCTGGAGGTGGCCTTCTCATGGGGTGACCCGCCACACCTCCTCCCCGAACCACGGGCAGTGCGGTGGGCCCCTGGGCCGAGGCTGAACTCGCACCTTCTACCCTGGGAAGCCGCTCACTGGCCCTGCCCGGGCAAAGGCGGAGATGTGATAGTTTCCGGGGGCTCTGGGGGCACCAGGAAAGCGGAAACGTGCCGTAAGGGCTGGCGGTGTCCTTCCCGGCACACAAAGTGCCTCATGCGGGAGATTTCCCTCAGCTCCCGCGTCTGGGCACAGTCGCCCCGTCCCTGCAGAGCCGAGAAGCCAAGATCCGAAGCTCAGCCTCGGCGGAACCTGGGCAGGGGCTAACCCCCTCCAACCCCCCACCGTCCACCCCTCACTGCTTCCGTGGCTCTGGCCTGAGCCCCTCCCTCTAAACTCCCGCTCTGCTGCTGCTGGTTTCCATTTGGGGGCTACACCTGGCGGTGGCGGGATCCAGCAGAGCTCAGGGCGCCACGTGATACCAGGAACCATCCCTGGGGCTCATCTGCCCTCTGGCCCTCGGAACTGTCTCCCGGCCCCAACTCCTGACTCTTGACTGCTTTGGGGTCACACTCTGGTCGAGACTGCCACAGAATAACACACGTAGCCATCATCCATTTCTGGGTTCAGAGATTCCCTGAGACACTGGGTCTCTGTGGTTCCGTCCCATATGGACTTAGGAGGCCCCACAAGCCCAGGACTCAGACCACAAGGCAGCCTGCTGCAGGTATCACCGCGCTCTGGGGTCCCTGGGGTCCCCCGGGCTATGATGCTTCTCTCCAGAGAGAGGTGGGGCCACCCCCCAGAGGGGCTCAGGGCTCTCCTGCCTGTCCTGGGGGCCCCTCTGTAGTGGCGGGGATTGAACCCAGGTCGGCTTCATGAAGGCAAATCTGTCCCTGCTGTGCTGTCCCTCGGGCCAAGGCCGTTATGCTCTGGAGCAAGTCTGGGGAGGGAGCCTGAGCACTGAGCTGGGAGCAAGTCCCGGGAGGGAGCCTGAGCACTGAGCTGGGAGCAAGTTCCGGGGAAGCCTGAGCACTGAGCTGGGAGCAGTCCCGGGAGGGAGCCTGAGCACTGAGCTGGGAGCAGTCCCCGAGGGAGCCTGAGCACTGAGCTGGGAGCAAGTCCCGGGGGGAGCCTGAGCACTGAGCTGGGAGTAGTTCCAGGAGGGAGCCTGAGCACCGAGCTGGGAGTAGTCCCGGGAGGGAGCCTGAGCACTGAGCTGGGAGCAAGTTCCGGGAGGGAGCCTGAGCACTGAGCTGGGAGCAAGTCCCGGGGGGGGAGCCTGAGCACTGAGCTGGGAGCAAGTTCTGGGGGGGGGAGCCTGAGCACTGAGCTGGGAGCAGTCGCAGGAGGGAGCCTGAGCACTGAGCTGGGGAGCAAGTTCCGGGGGGAGCCTGAGCACTGAGCTGGGAGCAAGTTCCGGGGGAGCCTGAGCACTGAGCTGGGAGCAGTCCCAGGAGGGGAGCCTGAGCACTGAGCTGGGAGCAAGTCCCGGGGGAGCCTGAGCACTGAGCTGGGAGTAGTCCCAGAGGGGAGCCTGAGCACTGAGCTGGGAGCAGTCCCTGACCACCACCAGCCGCGGCCTCAGACGGCAAAGATGGACTCAGAGCTCTGAGCAGCATGGGAGCGCCGGAGCTTTGAGCCACGTGGTCCAACGGGCCGGGGAACAGCAGGACGCCCCCGAGCACTGCTGGGAGCCTCCCGAAATGCCTGACGGGTCAGTGCTGCGGGGCTGGGTGGCGGGGCCCGTGCCAGCCCGGTGTAGGCGCCGGTCCCTCCCGACCCTGCACGCGGAAGCAGAGCGGACAAATGGCCCATGTCCCCGCAGGCTCTCGGTGCTGCTGTCCATCTTAGCGCTGCTGCTGCTGCTGCTGGGGGCCACCTCGCTGCTGGCCTGGAGGATGATCCGGGGCCAGGTCAGAGGTGAGTGGCTGGCACCGCACGGAACCACGCCCTGTGCTCATCCCCCTGTAGCCACACCCCCGTGCTCCTACCCTGCACCCCAAATCCCTATGCACAGCCCGCACACCCCTGCACCCACATTCACGCGCCCCACACCCCTGCACCCGATTCATGAGCCCCACACACCCCTGCACCCGATTCTTATGCGTCCCACACCCCTGCACCCACATTCACGCGTCCCACACCCCTGCACCCGATTCATGCGTCCCACACCCCTGCACCTGCATTCATCGCCCCACACCCCTGCACCTGATTCATGCGTCCCACACCCCTGCACCCGCATTCATGCGCCCCACACCCCTGCACCCGATTCATGCGTCCCACACCCCTGCACCCGATTCATGCCCCACACCCCTGCACCCCGATTCATGCGTCCCACACCCCTGCACCCGTGATTCATGCATCCCACACCCCTGCACCCACATTCACGCCCCACACCCCTGCACCCGATTCATGCGCCCCACACCCCTGCACCTGCATTCATGCGCCCCACACCCCTGCACCCTCATTCATGCGTCCCACACCCCTGCACCCCATTCACGCGCCCCACACCCCTGCACCCGCATTCATGCGCCTCACACCCCTGTACCCACATTCACGCGTCCCCACACCCCTGCACCCACATTCACGCGCCCCACACCCCTGCACCCGCATTCATGCATCCCACACCCCTGCACCCACATTCACGCGCCCCACACCCCTGCACCTGATTCATGCATCCCACACCCCTGCACAGGCATTCATGCGCCCCACACCCCTGCACTCGATTCATGCGCCCCACACCCCTGCACTCATGCCCCGCATGCCACACCCCTGCACTCCACCCTACTATACCCACACCGCTTCCACATCCCTACACTCATACCCCTACACCCTACAACCCTGCACCCCACAAACACACCCCTGCCCTCATATCCCCTATAATGACTGTACCCAGCCCCCACACCCCTACACTCCTGCACTATACCCCTGCACCCCAAATCCCTGCATTCCGGCTCCCCACACCCACACAAGCAGGTCCTGTGTGCCAGACGGCCCGCAGGGTGCGGCAGAGACAGGCTTGGGGCCCCCTGGAGGACGCTCTCCCCTGACAGCAGCCCTGCCCCCGCTTCCCGCCGCAGACAGCTGCGCCCAGACTCTGGTCCCCGGCTGCCGACACTCCACAGGCCCAGCCAGGCTGTGCCGCAGGAAGTCCGGGTTTGGTCCCCTGACCACAGAAGGGGTGACCCTCAAACCAGGCGTGACCCCAAAGCTAAACAACAAGCGCGAGTAAGGAACAATCCTGGCGCCTTCGGGGAGCCCTCGGCTCAGAGTCCCCTTGGTGCAGCGCGGGTCCTGCAGGGGAGTGACCCCGCCCTGCCCCTCCTGTCTCTGGGGACCCTCCAGCTTCTTTCTCTCCATGGCCTTTGCCTAGCCCCCCAAAGAGGGCCTCAGGGCGCTCCCGTGGTCCCACCACCCTCCCCAGCTGTCACCTCCCCTGTAGATCCAGGCCAAGCACTCTGGAAGGTGTTTGGGATCTGCCTGAGACCCTCCTCCTTGGGTCTGTGGACTCACCTCCGCCCAATTAACGCTGGGTTTAGTATCTCCAGCTGCCGCAGCTCCGTGGCTCTGGGCCAGCCCCCTGGGTCAGCCTAAAGGAGAGCAGGTGTGGGGTGCCCTGGCATGGGCCCGTGAGCCCAGCGGAGCAGAGCTCTGTGGGCAGAGGACAGGTGAAGGCTGCCCCTGGACTCTGATAGGTTCCTGCACCTCTTCGGTCCTAGCCTGCAAGTTCTCTTCGGGGGGTGGTTTGTGTCACACCCAACAGTGCTCAGGGGTTACTCCTGGCTCTGCACTTAGGGGTTACTCCTGGTGGCGCTTGGGGGGCCATATGGGATGCCAGGGATGGAACCTGGGTTAGCTGCATGTAAGGCAAACGCCCTCCCTGCTGTGCTGTTGCTCGGCCCCCTTGACTTAGGGGAGTGCCCTGCAGGAGGCGGGAGCTGAGCCTTCTGGGGTCAGTGGTGTGGGGGAGGGCTGCCTCCCCCCTGCACTTACTGGGACTGTCTGCTGCCCCCCGCACCCAGCCCTGCAGCTGGGGTCCCCAGGCTTAGCTGGGAGCAGCAGGAAATCCACTTTCTCTTTGCCACGGGACTTTCCTGGCCTGGACGCCGTGGCTTCCTGGTCCCACGGGTGGCCTTTCACCTAGAGAATCTCCCAACCCCCTTAAAGCAGAGCAGCGAGACCCTGGGGGAGCAATGGGGGCAGCAGCTTCTCCGAACCCCTGGCTGATCTGCAGGGCGCGGGGTGCGGGGCCAGGCGATTTCGCCCTCTAGGTCCCCTGGACGTTGGGGCCCCTGTGAGGAGGACAAGCCCGCCCCCAGCAGCTCCTGTCTGGGCAGGGGCACGTGCACTGCCCCACCCCAACTCCTGGGGACAGAGGTGAGGAGCGGGGGGTGGGTCTCAGGGCGGAGGTGGGGCAGGCCTGAGCCTGATCTGGGGCCGAGCTGCAGGCACAGCGCCCTAGGCTGAGCGAGCCCAGGTCTGAGGGCTTGTCCCGTCTAGGTCTGCACCAAAGTATCCTTTTAGGTTTATTTTGGCCTTAGGGCATGTTTAAACAGAGGTGCAAACCAGGCAGAGGGGCCCAGGGCTCTGCATTTTATTTATTATAGGGGTGGGCCGCACTCTAGGGCTCAGGACTGACTCCTGTCTCCGTGCACAGGGATCCCCGGCTGTGCTCGGGCCACGACAAAGCCGGGGATTGCACGGGGTCAGCAGACCAGGCCAGCGCCTCACCCTCTGTGCTGTCTCTGGTCCTACTCTGCACTAAAAAGGAAAAAAAATTGGGGCCTCATCTGCAGTCAGCAGACCATGGGGTGTCGGGTTCAAGCCCAGGCAAAGCTCCGGCCCTGGCCCTCGGAGCCTCTCTTTGACCTTGCATTTAAAAAACCGGTGAGGAGCTGGAGTGATAGAACAATGGTAGGGCGTCTGCCTGGCATCCCATATGGTCCCCGAGCACAGCCAGGAGTAATTCCTGAGCAAAGAGCCAGGAGTAACCTCTGAGGCGGCGGGGTGTGACCCAAAAAAAGAAAAAAAATTCAAAGTAAAAAACTGGTGAGGGGCCGGAGTGATAGTACAGCAGGGACGGCATTTGCCTTGCACGCAGCTGATAAGGGTTTGATCCCTGATATCCCATATGGTCCCCTGAGCACCACCAGGAGTAACTCCTGAGTGCAGAGCCAGGAGTAACCCCTGAGCGTCGCCAGGTGTGACCCAGAAAGAAAAAAAAACCCAAACTGGTGAAAAGCACCAGGAGGCTCTGTCACCTGCCCCTCAGTGCCTGGCTTCCGACCCGTTCCTCAGCTCACAGCATCGCGAGACAGCCTGTGAACGTTTATGACAGCCCCTTCCAGAAGGGGAGAAGGAAGGTGCCGGCCCACTCCCTCCCACACCTGGGCCAGCCTTGGGTCAGTGCGGAGAACTGGCCGGGCTGGAGCTGCTCACTGTCCGTCATTCATTGGCCTGTGTTCACTCACTGATGGCCCTGTCCAGCCAGTGTTCCGTCTCTGCTGCGGTAGATCCCAGGGTGTGTGTGTGTGTGTGTGTGTGTGTGTGTGTGTGTGTGTGTGCGTGCGTGCGTGTGTCTCTGTGTGTGTGTTTGTGTGTGCATGTGTCTGTGTGTCTGTGTGTCTGTGTGTGTGCATGTGTCTCTGTGTGGGGGGGTAGGGGGAGAATCCAGGTCTGAGGAACCCCCTCCCTGCCTTTGTTCTGGGGTTCAGCCTCCTTACGCCCCTCTTGTCTCTTTAGCTGGTAAGAGTCCGTGCCATGGCAGGACCCCCACCAGGTGAGAGGGGACAGGCAGGGGCGCTGGACGGGCCCGTGGGTGGGCGTTGAGGACGGAGGGGGCTTCGCCAGAGCAGTGGGTGATGCTTGGGGGGGCCTGGTCGGCGCTTTAGGCTTGACCGGTCCAGCCTTCCCCTATGGTGCTGGAGAGTGACGTTATTGGCCCCCAGGACCCGGGTGGGTGAGAGGGTGGGGTCGGGGTCCGAGACAGGGAGAGGAGGGGGTGTCTGTAGTCGCGCTGGCGCAGGAGGGCCCGGGGACTGTGCTGAGCGCCGCACGCCCGTCCCTACCCCAGGCTGCGGAGCCGAGCGAGCTGGAGCCCTGCTACGCCAACATGGAGCTGAAGTCGCTGGACCCCGGGAGCAGCCTGAAGCCCCGAGGCCTCCGGAGGTGGAGTACAGCACCGTGGTGAGTGTCGGCACACGAGGGCTCCTGAGCTGTCTCTCTCTGGGGGACCGAGGGGAGGGGGCTGGAGATGCCATAAGTGGAGAGAGAGAGGGAGGGTGCTGGGGTGGGCCTGAGTCAGAGCACAGCACTGTCTGAGCCCCTGCTGTATACCTTGCAGTGGGGAGCACTGTCTGAGCCCCTGCTGCATACCTTGCAGTGGGGAGCACTGTCTGAGCCCCTGCTGTATACCTCACAGTGGGAGCATTGTCTGAGCCCCTGCTGTATACCTCAGTGGGGGAGCACTGTCTGAGCCCCTGCTGTATACCTCACAGTGGGGAGCACTGTCTGAGCCCCTGCTGCATACCTTACAGTGGGAGCACTGTCTGAGCCCCTGCTGTATACCTCATGGTGGGGAGCACTGTCTGAGCCCCTGCTGTATACCTCACAGTGGGGAGCACTGTCTGAGCCCCTGCTGCATACCTCGCAGTGGGGAGCATTGTCTGAGCCCCTGCTGTATACCTCATGAGTGGGGGAGCATTGAGTCCCTGCTGTATACCTCACAGTGGGGGAGCACTGTCTGAGCCCCTGCTGTATACCTCACAGTGGGAGCACTATCTGAGCCCCATGCTGTATACCTCATAGTGGGGAGCACTGTCTGAGCCCCTGCTGTATACCTCACAGCGGGAGCACTGTCTGAGTCCCTGCTGTATACCCCACAGCGGGAGCACTGAGCCCCCTGCTGTATACCTTACAGTGGGAGCACTGCCTGAGCCCCTGCTGTATACCTCACAGTGGGAGCACTGTCTGAGCCCCCTGCTGTATACCTCACAGTGAGGAGCACTGACTGAGCCCCTGCTGTATACCTCACAGTGGGGAGCACTGTCTGAGCCCCTGCTGTATACCTCACAGTGGGGAGCACTGTCTGAGCCCCTGCTGTATACCTCACAGTGGGGAGCACTGTCTGAGCCCCTGCTGTATACCTCACAGTGGGAGCACTGTCTGAGCCCCTGCTGTATACCTCACAGTGGGGAGCACTGTCTGAGACCCTGCTGTATACCCTCACAGTGGGAGCACTGTCTGAGCCCCTGCTGTATACCTCACAGTGGGGAGCACTGTCTGAGCCCCCTGCTGTATACCTCACAGTGGGGAGCACTGTCTGAGCCCCTGCTGTATACCTCACAGTGGGGAGCACTGTCTGAGCCCCTGCTGGATACCCCGCAGCGGAGCACTGTCTGAGTCCCTGCTGTATACCTCACAGCGGGAGCACTGTCTGAGCCCCTGCTGTATACCCTCACAGTGGGGAGCACTGTCTGAGCCCCTGCTGTATACCTCACAGTGGGAGCACTGTCTGAGCCCCTGCTGTATACCTCCACAGTGAAGAGCACTGTCTGAGCCCCTGCTGTATACCTCACAGTGGGAGCACTGTCTGAGCCCCTGCTGTATACCTCACAGTGGGAGCACTGTCTGGAGTTCCTGCTGTATACCTCACAGTGGGAGCACTGCTGAGCCCCTGCTGGATACCTCACAGCAGTGTTAGAATCTGCCATTCTCATCATTGGGGTGTCTTCATTTCTTTGGAACCAACTCTGCTTTCCAGGCCTCCCCAGTGACCCCTCCACTTCCTCCCCCCAACACCCAGGTCAGCCCTTAGGCCCTGCAGAGGAGGGGAACGAAGGTGGCCTCTCCCGGCTCAGCCCTATAGTGGTAACAGAATGGTTCGGGCAGTTGGTGAGGGAATGGGGGGGACCATCTCTGTGTAGTGACCACTGGCCTCAGCGGAGATCCAGGTCGCCCACCCCTGCCCCTGTATCTGACCAGGGAGCAGGGAGCAGGGGGTGTGTGGGGGCTGAGACCCTGCCTGAGGAGAGACGCGTCATGGACAGAGGGTCAGCCGCTCCCCGTCGCAGCTCACTCACAGACCCTTGGGGTGTCGGCCTTGGGGTCCCGCCTGCCCCAGCTCTCTCTGAGCCTCACTGTCTCTGCAGGCAGCGGCCAGGGAAGAGCTTCCCTACAGCACCGTGATATTCAGCACCCATGGCCGGGACTCTCAGGACCAAGGGGGACCCCCCAGATGCCCAAAGAGCCAGAGCTGGAGTACAGCGTGATTCGGAAGAAGTGCTAGATCACCACACACCTGCTCCCGGGGAGCAATAGCCGCTCCCAGTCCAGAGCTCCGGAAGACGGGCAGGCGGCAGCTCCGGAAGGGACCGGGGGTCAGCAGCTGCTGGCGACTCTCCTATTCTCTGCTGGGACCCAGAGGGAGCAGAGGGGAGGGGTCACAGGTGCTGAGCCCCACAGGTCTCCAGGAAAAGGCCCGGAAAGGACAGTGCCACTGTTAACTTGCCTTGTGGGAGCTTCTGGGATGCTGGGAATTCTTGCAGACTGAAATGCTGTGGCTGACAGGCTGCCGGCCCCCGAGTCCAGGGCCTGAGGACTCAGGAGCCTTTGCGACAGGAGCCATCAATAAAGTTCAAGCCCTTTCTAAGGAGGAGGAAAATAATGACTTCAGCAATAGCTACTGCCTGTTGCGGCCTCAGTGAGGGAAGGGCTGACTTCTGACCCCAGGGAACGGGAAGCTTGGTGGCCCCTCGGGGTACCCTGGGAGGTGTCCCCTGTTCTGTGCCACAGGGCCCAGCTCCCCCAGAATCCTTTCTTGAGTTCTCTGGGTCGGGTCTGAAATTCAGGGGAAGGAGAAAAACCCATGTGTCTGTGGGAATGAATGTCGGCCCCTGGGCGGGACGGAAAGGGGAACTTGGGTCACCCGTGGGAACACTGACCCACACAGGCACCTTTGCGAGCAGGGGGAAACCCCACTTTCACAACACCCGTCCTAGGGCCGGGAGGGGGCTCGGAGGAGGGCTCTTGCTCGAGTGAGGCCCTGCGTCTGGTCCCTGAGAGTGGCCAGCCCCAAGGCCGTCTGGCCATCGCGAGCGGTGGGAGTCGGGGCTGCGGGCAGTTCCCGCGGGCTCCCTGCGTGGGGGACGTGCGGAGTGGATCGGCGGGAAGGGCGGTGCCCTGGGTCACTGCCAGTCGCGCAGCGGGCCCGAGCCTGAACAGATGCTGCGGGCCTGTTGTCCACCGCTCCCTGGACTGGAGGCCCCACGCGGCCGAACGGAGCCGCGGATGGACACGTGGCACAGGGACCCAGGCTCTGGGCCTTGCCGCGTTCTCTTGCGGCGGCCGTTGGCGCCCTGGTGCGCTCCCTGCCTCGTCCCGGTCCTCTGCCCGCTCGCCCGGCTGGGCCTGTCATACCCACATGTCCATCGTCCTCACCGGAAACAACACAGAACAGGCGTCCCGAGCAGTCCGAGGGGAGGCGCCCCTTGCCTGGGCTACTCTACCTCACCCCTCCAGGGGGCCAGTCCCCAGGGTGGGGGCAGCTGGAGCTGGGGGCAGATGCTGGGGGGGCCGCAGCCACGCAGCGGGACGCCTCCGCCCCAGGGATTCAGTTGTGGGGGCCGGGGTGCCCCTCCAGTTTCACCTAGGGGACTTCCAGGGGAGCAGAAGGTCACCCCGCAGTGTGGACAAGTTCCGCACCCGGCAGCCAGGCTGTGCCCAAAAGGGGCCCCCTAGTCTGCCACCAAATACTCCACCCGGGAAGAGACAGTTCTCGAAGGCTCTGTGCAGACATCCGGGTCTCCCGAGACGCAGGGGGGGGGAGGGGGAGGGAAGGCAAAAAGGGGCGGGGGAAGGGGGGCAGGGGGGGAAAGAGGGACGGGGAAGAGGAGGCCGAGGGGAAGAGGGGGTACCCACAAGGTCCTTCTTATTCATTATTTATTCATCTATCTATCTATCTATCTATCTATCTATCTATCTATCTATCTATCTATCTATCTATCTATCTATCTATCTATCTATCTATCTATCTATCTATCTATCTATCTATCTATCTATCTATCTATCTATCTATCTATCTATTTTTTGCTTTATTTTTTTTTTTTTTTTTTGATCACACCCGGCAATGCTCAGGGGTTTCTCCCTGGCTCTGCACTCAGGAATTACTCCTGGCGGTGCTCAGGGGACCATATGGGATGCTGGGGATCAAATCCAGGCCGGCACGGGCTGGCTGGCTGCTGCAAGGCAAATGCCCTACCCGCTGGACTATCGCTCCTTTTTTTTTTTTACAAAAATATAAAAATACAAGTATTCTAAATAATGCATACAGAGGTGTGATACAGAAAAGGAACAATTCCAATCACAAGGTAATATCATATACTGTCCCATGTCTGAATTCATTTTGGACCCATGTTGGGGCGCTGCCCCGGGGTCCCGACAGTGCCGGGAAGCGAAGTTCCCTTCTACCTCCGAAGCAGGCGAGGAATGGATGAACACTCAGGAATCCGATGCGGTTTTAAAGGGCTTTACTTATCACAGGTTCAGACATACAAATCAGCAAAAGGAAAAACCCGAAGCTTAGGATTCCAGGCTAGAACCCCAGCCACATGTAGGCCAAGATGGCGTACCACCACGTGTAAAACTTCCATGGGGAATAAACGCTCACAAGGTGAAATCCCACAGGGAAGAAGAAGACCGGGAGCGGAACCTGCTAGTTTATACCCCCCCCCCCAACTCAGACCTTCCTCCCATTGTTATGGAAAGCAGGGAGGGTCCAATGCCCTCAGGTAATCCCTCCCTGCATCTCACCTAGGGCCTTTACTGTGCTAATGTTTTGAGCCGGGAAGGCCTTTGAAATGTAGAGAAGGGGGTTTCTGAGACGGCATGTCACTGTACCAAAAGACCAACACCAATGCCAGTTAAATATTTCTCCAAGCCTTCACAAGTCTCCTCTACTTCATTGTAGTTTTATATTTTATCAGGGAGCCATGCTTGTTTGTTTGGAAGCAAACAGCATTTCTCTCTGGTCTAATTACTTAGGTGTCCTTACGTGGCCAGGCTAATATGCTGGTAAGATCTAGCTAGTCCCACGATGATTGTGATAGCATGGGGAGAATATTTATACCAGCTAGTACAGCATACATGGTCGGATAAACTGCCACATTTAGACTACCCCCCTTATCTACGGAGTGATTTGCGGGGAGGCAATCCAGAGCAGATGCAGCGGCCCTTAGGAGTCCTGCAACAACTCCCCCTGATTAGTTTACTAATAAAAATTGAAAAGGTAAGAAATATTTAGTAATGTACAGAAAATTAAGATAAGAAAAAACAATTCCAATTACAAAATGATAATACATGTTACTTTAGGATCCTAACTTGTTTTTTGGACCCAAAAGCAAAGTTCAAGACAAAGTGTTTTTAGCTGTCTGATTATAACGGACTATAGTTTGCACTGTCCATAATTTGTGAGAGTCAATTTGCTATATTTTATGTAAAGTCGGATGTCTGGAACAAAGTCTGTGGGGCTACTTCTGGAACAGCAATAGCGGTGATCATATGAGTATGAGTCTCTGGAGAGCAGCGATCAGGAACTCGTTGAATTGTCAGGAACACTGGATCGGGTTTCAGGAACACAGGAACAAGTATCTCGGAATTCTGGAACAGGAGTCTTGAGTGCTGGAACAGGTGTCTGGAACATCGGTGTGTGGCGTCTTGCAGGGCTTCTTCAGCAAGGGAACATTGGCACGGTAACTGTACCTGTAGCTTCGTGAGACAAAAACACTTTTCGAGGTTAATCACAAGTAGAGATTTTAAGGCTTTGGCAGGAATTTAAGAACATGAAGAAACTTTAACACTTTGTGAAAGGAAACATTAGGAAAAACTTTTTTGCAGATTATTAAATTTTTTGGTAAGCACTGTTTTAGGAGTCTCATAGTATTGAGGACTGTAGCGCAAGTTTACTGCATTTCAATATCTTATCCTGTGAACAGAATCATTAGAAAAACAATTCTTTATTGATTTAGCAAACTTTTTTTGTAATGAGCACTGTTATCAGAGTCCAAAGCCTCGAGCATTATAGATGGAATCTGCAGCAGCCAAGTTCTTTTTCTGTAAATCTTTGAAAAAAAAGCATTAAAAATTTTTATTAGTTAAGTTGTTAGCAGATTTTGATATTGAGCACTATACTTGGAGTTCACCCTTTTTTTCTTCATTTTAATTTTTAATTTTTTATTATTTTTTTACCTGTAAACAAAACATTAGAAAATTTATTAGTTTTTAAAACCTTGACACTGAACATCATACAAGGCAGTCTATTTTTCTTCAAAACCTTAAGAAACTTCATTAGTTATTTATATATATAAAACCTTAGAAAATTCTTACAAAATATTTTTTTCTTTGAGGGTTATTCAGGTGCTTTCACCTTTACTTTTTTTTTTTTTTTTGGTCACACCCAGCGATGCTCAGGGGTTACTCCTGGCTCTGCACTCAGGAATTACTCCTGGCGGTGCTCGAGGGGACCATATGGGATGCCGGGGATCGAACCGGGCCGGCAGAGGGCCGGCCACGTGCAAGGCAAACGCCCTACCCGCTGGGCCATCGCTCCGGCCCCTGCTTTCACCTTTAAACACTTCAAAGCAGCAAGGAAACATTAAGACACTTACACGTTAAACACTTAGAAAATACATATTTTTTTTTTTTATGGTACCTTTTTTGGAGGGTTATTTAGGTGCTTTTACCTTTAAACTCGCTCCAAGGCAGTTTTTTTTTTTTTTTTTTTTTTTTTAAGGAAAGAAAGGGGTTATTTCCAGCAAAAGCATCAACAGGCTGCAATGCAAGGTTATTTTTATTATAGACGACCCAAGATTAACAGGCTGCAAAGCAAAATTATTGTTATTTAAGATGGACCATGTTTAACAGGCTGCAAAGCAAGGTTATCATTATTAAGAAATGAACCAATTCTGGAGGTTTGAGCAGTTTGCAATTTAAAATTAAGACTTTATATTGAAAGAAATTAGGTGCTTTTAAACCTGCAAGCCATTTATAAACAGTTTTTACTTAGGTGAATTTACTGGTTTTTGAGTTTGCATTAGTGTTTTTTAGCGGCTCTCCTTGAGACAAGTTTAAGGTGAATAATGTTAAAGATTCCTGTTTTTGTTGCTTTAATAACCAAATTTTGAAAGTTTTTTTGAGCACATTTAACACTTTGTCTTTAGCCATAACATTTACCATAAATCATTCGCCAAAACTATCCATTTGCCATAAGTCATTTGCCATAAATATCCAATTGCATAACTTAATTGTCTGCAAACCTCCAGCCACATGGGACGGAGCACAGACAAATAAAAGGCGGACAATTTAGTCCGGTTATCTTTATGGAAAGCCATGGTACTTATGAAGGTGGCAGGCAGCTGTAGATTGAGCCTAAAGCTTTTTTCTAGCTGAATTAAATAAAGATGCCAGCAAGAAATTTGTCTTTTTCATTTTCTTAAACCAAAGGTCCAGGAAAGCATCTACTTTAAACTTAACAACTTGCTCTCCAGAACTTGCACTTTGCTCCCGTTGGGGGAGGTGCAGTTTTATCACAAAAATCACAAGAATTAGCATCAGAAAAGACCAAAATAAAGAATGGTTTTGAGGAATGTTGCGAAGCTCCCAGAGCTTTGCTCTTTGATTGTTAAATTTAGAACAGGAGGAACTACAAGCCTTTAAAGGCCTGAACAGGCTTCGGGGAATTAATCTGTTCCTCCCCATCCTCATCAGAGTTTGTAAGAATTTTAGGGAATCCCTCAATTTGAGATTTAATCTTCATCAGAGGGGCATCTCCACCTTTGGAGGTATTAACTTTGGGCAGATTCTCAGTTTGAGAGTCTGCCTCCTCTGGAGGTTTCTTTTCTTCCTGTAGGTTATCGTCAAGCTTTTAAAATCTGTTTGCTAGATTTAATTTCATGACTTTCTGAAAGAAAAGCCGGAGTTACAAAAAGTTACCACTTTTACTAGCACCCTGAAGAAACAGGTGAAGCCAGAACAAAGAAAAAGCTTCCAAGAGGGGCCCATTTTTAACTCACGGTTTGAATGCTGCTCCCAGCTTCAGGAAAAGTTCATTAACATCTGGGTGGGACCTCCAGATGCTTCGTGCCCACGGGGGACGCCAAATGTCGGGGGCGCTCCGCCGGGTCCCGACAGTGCCGGGAAGCGAGTTCCCTTCTACCTCCGAAGCAGGCAAGGAATGAATGAACACTCAGGAATCCGATCGCGGTTTTAAAGGGCTTTTTACTTATCACAGGTTCAGGCATACAAATCAGCAAAAAGGAAAAACCCGAAGCTTAGGATTCCAGGCTAGAACCCCAGCCACATGTAGGCCAAGATGGCGACCACCACGTGTAAAACTTCCATGGGGAATAAACGCCCACAAGGCGAAATCCCACAGGGAAGAAGAAGAAGACCGGGAGAGCGGGGAACCGGCTAGTTTATACCCCCCAACTCAGACCTTCCTCCCATTGTTATGGAAAGCAGGGAGGGTCCAATGCCCTCAGGTAATCCCCTCTCTGCATCTCACCTAGGGCCTTTACTGTGCTATTGTTTTGAGCCGGGAAGGCCTTTTGGAAATGTAGAGAAGGGGGTTTCTGAGACGGCATGTCACTGTACCAAAGACCAACACCAATGCCAGTTAAATATTTCTCCAAGCCTTCACAAGTCTCCTCTACTTCATTGTAGTTTTATATTTTAGTTTGCCTTTGAGTATATCAGGGAGCCATGCTTGTTTGTTTGGAAGCAAACAGCATTTCTCTCTGGTCCTAATTACTTAGGGGTCCAGCGTGGCCAGGCTAATATGCTGGTAAGATCTAGCTAGTCCCACGATGATTGTGATAGCATGGGAGAATATTTATACCAGCTAGTACAGCATACATGGTCGAATAAACTGCCACATTTAGACTACCCCCTTATCTACGGAGTGATTTGCGGGAGGCAATCCAGAGCAGATGCAGCGGCCCTTAGGAGTCCTGCAACAGACCCAGACTAAAGTTCACTAAGTTCACAGTAAAATGTCTCGGGCTGTTTGGTCATAACTGACTACAGCCAGGTTGCTCTAAATCAGTGAGAGCCAATCTCCCTGCCTCATATGAAGCCACGTGTCTGGAATAAGGTCTGAAGAAGTGATTCTGGAACAGCAACATTGGTGAAAATGGGAATGAATCTCAGGAGAGCAATCATCAGGAGTTCGATGAATTATCAGGCACACCGGATCAGGTTTCAGGAACACTGGAACAAATGTCTCAAGCACTGGAATAGGTGTGTGGAACAGTAGTACAGGTATTTTGCAAGGCATCTTTTGCAAGGGAACACGGGCACCAGTAACCATACCTGTAACTTAATTTTAGGTGAGACAAAAACGCTTTTCGAGATTAATCACAAATAGAGATTTTAGGTCTTTGGCAGGAATCCAAGAATCCATGAAGAAGAAACTTCAACACGTTGTGAAAGGAAACATTAGGAAAAACATGTTTGCAAATTATTAAATTTTTGTAGTGAGCACTGTTTTAGGAGTCTTGAAGTATTAGCACAAGTTTACTGCGTTCCAATATCTTATCCTGTGATTCGAATCATTAGAAAAACTTTTTTTTCATTGATTTGGCAAAACTTTTTGTAATGAGCACTGTGATCAGAGTCCAAAGCCTCAAACATCATAGAAGGAATCTGCAGCAGCCAAGTTCTTTTCCTGTGAATCTCTGAACAAAAGCATTAAAATTTTTTTGTTAGTTGTTAGCAGATTTTGATATTGAGCACTATACTGGAGTCCACCCTTTTTTCTCCTTTTTTTTAAAGCATTAAACGACTTCATTAATACCTTTTCCTTGAGGATTATTCAGATACTTTCACCTTTAAGCACTTCAAAGCAGCAAGGAAGCATTAAGACACTTACACATTAAACACTTAGAAAAAAAAATATATTTGGGCCCGTCGCCTCCGGAGGGTCCCGGAAGCAGCCGGATGGGACTCGTCCACCACGCTAGTCACCATTTTCACTGTCCAGACGCTGGGAGAATGTCCCACGACCAGAGGACCAGCAAAGCCGGTTCGAGCCCAAGTAGGCGGCTCCAAGAGGCGGGGAAGCACTGGGAAGTCATCAGACGGAGGCGCGGTCACCCCTTCCCCCTCCATCGTGACTAGCCCGGTTTCCCCGCCCAGGAGCCGCTGACGGGCCCGGCATCCAGAGTCTTGCAGACGGCTCGGGAGACGGGAGCCTGGCTCCGCGCGGGCCTCAGCTGACTATGGAACCCCGAGGAGGGCAGATGGGCTTTGGGGAGGGGCCGTCGCCTCCGGAGGGTCCCCGGAAGCAGCCGGATGGGACTCGGTCCACCACGCTAGCCACCATTTTCACTGTCCAGACGCTGGGAGAATGTCCCACGACCAGAGGACCAGCAAAGCCGGTTCCGAGCCCAAGTAGGCGGCTCCAAGAGGCAGGAAGCACTGGGAAGTCGTCAGACGGAGGCGCAGTCACCCCCCTTCCCCCTCCATCGTGACTAGCCCGGTTTCCCCGCCCAGGAGCCGCTGACGGCCCGGCATCCAGAGTCTTGCAGACGGCTCGGGAGGCGGGAGCCTGGCTCGCGCCGGGCCTCAGCTGACTATGGAACCCCGAGGAGGGCAGATGGGCTTTGGGAGTGGGCCCGTCGCCTCCGGAGGGTCCCGGAAGCAGCCGGATGGGACTCGTCCACCACGCTAGTCACCATTTTCACTGTCCAGGCGCTGGGAGGAATGTCCCACGACCAGAGGACCAGCAAAGCCGGTTCGAGCCCAAGTAGGCGGCTCCAAGAGGCGGGGAAGCACTGGGAAGTCGTCAGGACGGAGGCGCGGTCACCCCTTCCCCCTCCATCGTGACTAGCCCGGTTTCCCGCCCAGGAGCCGCTGGCCGGCCCGGCATCCAGAGTCTTGCAGACGGCTCGGGAGGCGGGAGCCTGGCTCGCGCCGGGCCTCAGCTGACTATGGAACCCCGAGGAGGGCAGATGGGCTTTGGGGAGTGGGCCCGTCGCCTCCGGAGGGTCCCGGGAAGCAGCCGGATGGGACTCGTCCACCACGCTAGCCACCATTTTCATTGTCCAGACGCTGGGAGAATGTCCCACGACCAGAGGACCAGCAAAGCCGGTTTGAGCCCAGGTCGCGCGGCCGCTTGTGGCGGCTGGGCCACTAGGGTGGTGAAACAATGATGTTTTTTGGTACACTGCATTCCGCTGAACAGCAGGAGGGTTTGCTGAGAGGGAGATATACAGAGGAAGGAGATGACATATAGAGCCCGCCGGGTGATTGGGATTCGGGGGGGGGGGGGAGACAGGACGTTGGTGATGGGAGATGGGTTCGGGTGGAGGGTGCATCTTGGAACCCTGTGGAGCCAGGATTTCACATGAGCATCTTCAATATAAAAAAAAAAAGGAGAAAAGGTGGAATAAATAAATAAATAAATAAATATCTGCAGGGCTAGCCACAATGTGTAAAAGAAGAGGGGGAGAGATGCAGAGATAGAGAGAAAGAGAGGAAGCAGGCCTACCTGCTATTAAGGCAGCCTGGGGGTGAGTGGGAGGGGGTGGAGTACATTGGTGGTGGAAATGGGGTACTGGTGGAGGGATGGGTGCTGGAATACTGTATTACCAAGAACCAATTGCACCTTTGTAATTGTATGTCTCACGGTGGTATAATAAAGAATAAAAACTTAAAAAAAAAAGAAAAGAAAAAAAAATATATATATTTTTACTTTTTGGGTCACACCCGGCAATGCTCAGGGGTTACTCCTGGCTCTGCACATAGGAATTACTCCTTGCAGTGCTTGGGTGACCATATGAGATGCTGGGGATCGAACCTGGGCCGGCACAGGCCGGCTGCGTGCAAGGCAAATGCCCTACCCGCTGGACTATTGCTCCGGCCCCAGAAAATATATTTTTTATGGTACTTTCTTTTGGAGGGTAATTTTTTTCATTCATTCCTTCCTTTCTTCCTTCATTCATTTATTGCTTTTCGAGTCACACCCGGCATTGCTCAGGGATTTCTCCTGGCTCTGCACTCAGGAATTACTCCTGGTGGTGCTCAGGAGACCATATGGGATGCCGGGGATCGAACCCGGGTTGACCGCGTGCACTGTGCTATCTCTCCGGCACCCCCTTTTTTTGGGAGGGTTATTTAGGTGCTTTTACCTTTAAACTCACTCCAAGGCAATTTAAATTCTGATGCTAAAGCATCAACAGGCTGCAATGCAAGGTTGTTTTTATTAAAGATGAACCAAGATTAGCAGGCTGCAAAGCTAAATTATTGTTATTAAAGATGGACCATGTTCTTGCAAAGCAAGATTATCATTATTAAAAAAATGAACCAAGGGGCCGGGGCGATAGTGTTGGAGGACAGGTTTAGCTTTTCTGGGAGTTTTGTTGTTTTGCCCACTCCCAGCTTAATCTACTTAAGTCAAGTTTCATTCTAATGAGACCTCTCTTCTATGTAAACACTGCTAGAGGGTGTGGCACTTACAGAAGTCACCTTGATTGAATAACTTCTGACTTATACATCTACTAAGATTTCTATGTTTCCTAGATTGGGCACAGCTCCTCTTTATACCCACTGCACCCAGCGTGGGACAGTTAGAATTTACCAGGAGACTACCACCCTGGCTACGCTGAGACTATAGGAAGACTATAGGAAGGATCATACTAGTTTGCTCTAAGCAGGCAAGAGTGACCCTTTCAGTACATGAGAACAAGATACTCAGAATCACCCTGGTGCAGATAATAAGAAGGACCTTGTGAGTACCATCTAGATTACATGAAGCTCATGAAATTAAGATGTATTACTTTATATCAGCCCTCTATCTCCACTGTTTTACATAAGAGATAACCTCTGGTTTAGTCCTTAGCATAACCTTTGTTTATACCTGCAATAGGGTGTGGCACTACACTCTGTTTAGAGTTCTTTGTTGACATGACCCTCCCGATTGGATTACTTTGGTGTATATAAGGGGCTGACTTGAGGCCCCTTCACGCTTCACCTTTTGCCTTTTTGGGCCTTTTAGCTTTCGGCTTTTGGCTCCCTCAGCCTTGCGGCTTTTGGCTTTTGGCTTTTGCTCTTTGGCCTTTTGCTCCTTCTTCTGGGTAGGACTCAGCTCGGGTGAGATCCTCTCTCTTTTGTGGGAGACTTAGGCTCTTTTGTATGGCCTCAGTTCAGACCAGAGCTCGAGTTTGTTCATTATATTGGGGTGCTGTGGAAGAGCTTTTGTACTATTAAAAGCCCTTTTGGAACTGCACTGGACAGATGAGTTTTCTTTTTTTTTCTTTTTTGCTTTTTTTGGGTCACACCCGACAATGCTCAGGGTTACTCCTGGCTCTGCACTCAGGAATTACTCCTGGCGGTGCTCGGGGGACCATATGGGATGCCGGGATCGATCCCTGGCCGGCATTGGCCGGCCTCGTGCAAGGCAAACGCCCTACCCGCTGGGCTATCGCTCTGGCCCCTGGACAGATGAGTTATCATCTGTTCTCCCGGCGTCCTCGGAGGTAGAAGAAAACTTCTGTCCTGACACTGTCGGAGACCCGGCGGAGTTCCCCTACAGGATAGCACAGCAGGGAGGGTGTTTGCCTTTGCATGCAGCCGACCCGGGTTTGATCTCCGGCATCCCATATGGTCCCCTGAGCACCGCCAGGAGTAATTCCTGAGCTCCTGAGCGAAGAGTCAGGAGTAACCCCTGAGCATTGCCGGGTGTGACCCCAAAAAAAAAAAAAAAAAAAAAAAAAAAAAAAGGAAGGTTTGAACATCAGTTTGCAATTTTATTTATTATCAATTTTTACTTAGATAGGTGGATTGACTGGTTTTTGAGTCTGCATCAGTGTTTTCCAGCAGCTCTTCTTGAGACAAATTTAAGGTGAATAATGTTAAAAATACCTGTCTTTTGTTGCTTCAATAACCGAATTTTGAAAGTGTTTTGAGCACGTTTAACAATTCGTCATTAGCCATAACATTTACCATAAATCATTTGCCAAATGGACTAACAGACATGGGGCAGAGCTGCTACTGGCTCTCCCTGTGCCCAGCCACTCACGAGGCGCCTGGGAGGGAAGGCGGGTTCTAGCCCTGGCCCGCCACCCCAGCAGAGCCTTGCAACAAGCCAGACGACCCCCCCACTCCATGAGGGCCTCCATTTTCTACATCTGAACTTCCCTCTGCGTTAGAACTCTACCCAGCAGACCAGCTTATCACAGCCCGCAAGCGGCCGCGCGGTTCATCAATAAATGCTGGATTTAGAGATGATTATGCTACCCGCGGCAGAGCCTGGCTAGCTACCCGTGTCATATTTGATATGCCAAATACCAGTAACAATTATAGACCTCATTCCCATGACCTGATGGAATGGTTTGAGGCTCTTTATGTTCCTGGAGCAAGTAGGTGCCCTTGGGCTCTACTTGCATGAGACAGGACATATGGAGATGTTATTGGTGCCCGCTGGAGCAAATTGATGATTAACGGGAAGACAGTGACAGTGACAGTGACCTTTGCCAAAACTATCCATCTGCCAGAACTATCCATCTTGCCATAAATATCCAATTGCATAACTTAATCGTCTGCAAACCTCCAGCCACGTGGGACGGAGCACAGACAAACAAAAGGCGGACAATTTAGTCTAGTTTGTCTTTATGGAAAACCTTGGTGCACTTGAAGGTGGCAGACAATTGTAGATAGAGCCTAAAGCTCTTTCCAGCTGAATTAAATAAAGATGCCACCAAGAAATCTGCCCTTTCATTTCCTTAAACAAAGGTCCAGAAAAGCCTCTACCTTAAAATTAACAGTTTGGGGCCGGAGCAATAGCCCAGCGGGTAGGGCGTTTGCCTTACCGCGGCCGGCCCATGCTGGCCCGGGTTCGATCCCGGCATCCCATATGGTCCCCGAGCACAGCCAGGAGTAATTCCTGAGTGCAGAGCCAGGAGTAACACCTGAGCGTCGCGGGTGTGACCCCAAAAAGCAAAAAAATAAATAAATAAATAAATAAAATAAAATAAAATTAGCAGTTTGCTTACCAGGCCTTGTACTTAGATCCCTTTGGGAGGGGTGCAGTTTAACAATTATGAAAATCACAAGAGTTAGCACCAGAAAAGGCCAAAACAAAGAGAAACTCTCTGAAAGACAAGCAGGAGTTACAAAAGCCGCAACAGCCAGCACCTGAAAAAGCAGGTGAAGCCAGAAGAAGAAAGAGAACACCTCTGAGAGGTAACCCATTTTATTTATTTTTATTTTTATTTTTGCTTTTTTGGGTCACACCCGGCGATGCTCAGGGGTTCCTCCTGGCTCTGCACTCAGGAATTACCCTGGCGGTGCTCGGGGACCATATGGGATGCCGGGATTGAACCCAGGCCGGCAAAGGCCGGCCACGTGCAAGGCAAACGCCCTACCCGCTGGGCTATCGCTCCGCCCAGATAACCCATTTTAACTCACGGTTTAAACTCTGCTCCCAGCTTCAGGAAAAGTTCATCAGCATCTCGGTGGGACCTCCAGATGCAGGGAAGGCTGAGGTGCCCCCCACAAAATCCGGGAGCAGGGTCAGGGATCCCCTTCTGTCCCAGGGGATCAGCGGCCAGCAGACGGAGAAAGACGCAAGAATCCAGAGAAGTTTCAAAATGCTTTACTTACACAGGTTTGGGCATACAAATCAGCAATAGGAAAAATCCTGAATTTAGGATTCCCAGCTGGGCCCTGGCCACGTGTAGGCCAAGACGGCGGCCACCACGTGTTAAGGCCCCGCAGAGAGGACACTGTGAAGCTGCACCAGCAGGAAGGGGGAAAGAGAGAGCGCCCGAGAGAGCCCAAAAGAGAGCGAAGAGAAGCGGCAGCCTAGTTTTATATCCCTGCAGTCAGGGTCAAATCCCTCAGGTAATTTCTCCCAGGACCTCACCTAGGCCCTTTGAGATGTTAAAGTCGCTGGGCCAAGATCTGCCTAGGAAAAGCCTCTGCAGGGTAGAGAGGAGGGGCTTGTGAGATGAGCTGTATCTCAGACTACAAAGGCACGCATCTGTACCAAAGCATATTCTATAGCCAGTTAAATATTTCTCCAAGCCTTCACAAGAGTCTCGTCTTTACTTTTATGGTTGTTCTGTATTTTTTAGCTTAGAGTTATCAGAGAGCCATGCTTGCTTGCTTGGAGGCAAACAGCATTTCTCTCTGGTCTAATTACTTAGAGATCCAATGTGGCCAGGCAAATATGCTGGTAAGATCTAGCTAGTCCCACGATGTGGCAGCATGAGAGAATATTTATACCAGCCAGTGCAGAATGCATGGTCAGATGAGCTGCCGCCTTCAAACTGTCTCCTCCTAGCTGCAAAGTGACCTGCAGGAGGCAACTCCAGGCCAGACGCAGAGGCTCTGGGCAGGTGTCCTCAACATCTCTCTCTCTCTCTCTCTCTCTCTCTCTCTCTCTCTCTCTCTCTCTCTCTCTCTCTCTCTCCCTCTCTCTCCCCTCCCTCCCCTGTTATCTGTTTCTCTGCCTCTCTCTCTGGCTCTCCCCATCTCTGTCTCTCTCATTCTGTCTCTCACTCTGTCTCTGTCCCCATCTCTGTCTCGTCTCTCTCTCTGTCTCTGTCTCTCTCTCTCTCTCTCTCTCTCTCTCTCTCTGTTATGTTTCTCTGCCTCTCTCCCTGTCTCTCTCTCCCCATCTCTTTCTGTGTGTCTCTCCTCCATGTTGCTTCCCTGCTCGCCCCGGACCCCAGGCCTAAGTTCTCGGCATTGGGGTCACATCAGCACAGGGGCAGGACCTCAGGAGCGGGGTTTTGGGGGCAAGAACCCGAACGTGTGGGCACCCCCCCCGGAGACAAGGGCCTGTGGCTTTGGCCGAGTCTTTCTCCTCCCCCAGCCCTGGGGGCAGGGCTCAGACACCCCAGAAACTTCCTCCCACTCCGTGTCCTTCGGGGGTCTTCTTGTCCTTGTGGAAGGCGAGGTGGGGTCAGGGCTGCAGGGACACGTTCATGTAGAGGGGTCCTCGGACACTGCCCCCCCAGGCCCCCCTTCAGCCAGAGGATGGCGCCCAGCAGCAGCAGCAGAATGGGCACCTTCAGGAAGCCCAGGAGCAGGTAGTGAGTCCTGTGGGGGGGGGGAGGCGGTCAGACCCCCCAGGAGCCTCCCCCATGGCTCAGTCATGGGGCTCCCCAGAAGTCACCTCAGCTCTGGGTTTGTACCAGATGCAGATTGTGTGTGTTGGGGGTCACCTGCGCGATGCCCAGGGCTTACTCCTGGCTCTGCACCCAGGAACTACTCCTGGCGATGCTTGGGGACCATATGGACGCTGGGGATCCAACCTGGGTTGACTAAGTGCAAGGCAAAAACCCTCCCCATAGTGCTATCTCTCTGGCCCCGGGACACAGATTTTTTGGGTTTGGGGAACACTCCCGGTGGTCTCAGGGTTTACTCCTTGGTCTCTGGTGGGGTTCAGGGGACCAGATGGGGTGCCAGGGATTGAACCTGGTCAGCTGTGTACAAGGCAAATGCCCTACCCACTGGGCTGTAGCTCCTGCCCTTTCGATTGGGGCTTCCTCTGTCCAATGTCCCCTATCGGATGATGTCCTTCACCCCAGGGACCCCCAGCTGGCGCAGCTCCCTGTACTCAGATACCTGCCAGGAATTTGGGTCTTAAGGGTCTTTTGCATTACTCCTGGCTCTGTGCTCAGGGGTCACTCCTGGTGGGCTCAGGATCCCCCTGTCTGCCTCATGTAAGGCAAGTGTCCACCCTACTGTTCTATATCTCCTGTTACAGGTTTCCGGGTTTTGATCCCTGTGGGAGCACCAGGTCCCGAGTGGTCAGAGACTCTGAGGGAGATAAGGACAGGGTGGAGGGACACGGACAGGGCTGATGTGCCCTTGGACTCAGGCACAGGGCAGCGGGTCCCCGCTCAGCTGCCCCAGGAGAGCCCCCAGATCTCAGAGCCACTCACCGGGTGGAGAGGACCGATGTTGCCCCTCTGGGGGTCTCCAGGTTGCTGCAGAGTGCAGGCGCCTGCTGTGCTTCGGGGTGTAGGCGGCCACTGTGTAGAGCAGACACAGGTTGGGGTTCATTCTGAGCACCCCATCACTCTCCCCGACTGCTCCCCAGACACCCCACATCAGCATCGGGAAGCTTCTGTCTGTCAGACACGCCCCGACTGACAGATACGCCCCGACTTTTAGACGCGTCCCTGTTCGTACGTAGGACACGCCCCTGCCTCTCAGACACGCCCCCTGCCCGTCAGACACGCCCCTACCATGAGACACGCCCCCGACTCTTAGACACGCCCCTGTCCGTAGGACACGCCCCTGCCTCTCAGACACGCCCCTGACTGTGAGATACGCCCCTGCCCACCAAGCAGAGTCTTAGTCACCACGTTTCTTCCACCCCGTCCTGGAGGAAGCCCCTATTGATTCTGGGAACAAGACGCTTTCCAGACTCTCTTGCTGACCCCCTAATGGGAGATTTCGGGGAGGGGCCCCTAGCTCTCTGCTCCAAAACGGTTGCTTCAGAAATGGGGTCAGGTGATAAGGGGGAGGCTGTTGAATAAGAGGGGGCTCTGCTACTCCACAGTGCAAGCCGGAGAGACTGAGTGAGACAGAGTGTGTGCTGACCCCAGCCCAGCCCTCCGCAGACCCGGGGCACTCCCTGAGCACAGCGAG
>JAJIBD010008240.1:0-101165 GCA_021461705.1 Cryptotis parvus
GGCTCAGCCATGGCTAGTCCTGTGCATGTGTGTGGACATGAGTGTCGGCTGCACACAGCTGGGATTCTCCTGCCAAAGCCACAGGAGAGACAGGGGCGGGGAGGGCGCTATGCCTTCGTGAGCTGGCCTGGGCTTGATCCCCGCCACCTCAAAGGGTCCCCAAGCACCACCAGGAGTGATTACAAGTCGGGTGTGGGCCCCAAACCAAAATGAATAAACCACAATCAAAGCACACTGGGTCACGTGCTCACTGCAATCGCTCGAGTCAAGTTGCCACTCGGGGGGAGTATAGTGCGCGCTGGCGAGGCGCACAGGTGGGCACAGCAGGGGCCTGAGCTCCGAGCACGGCCACTGGGCCACGGCAGGTCCTGGGGTCTCCCACGCGGTGCGCAGGCTAGACTTCACGGTCTCCCTAGCAGGTCACATCAGATTTCGTAGAAAAGCAAGTACTTTTTTGTATTGTTTTTACTACAGTAGTATTATAGAGTTCTCAGAAAATACAGAAATTCTCTTTTTTCTTGGGGGGGTCAAATTCCGGTGATGCTCAGGGGTTCACTCCTGGCTCTGCACTCAGGGATCACTTCTGGAGGGCTCCGGGGACCATATGGGATGCCGGGATCTAAACATGGGTTGGCCCACGTGCCAGGCAAACACTCCCGCTGTAATACTGCTCCAACTAGGAATTATTTCTCTTAAAAACAAACTTCGCAGATCAGCCTGCTGCCGTGTTCTCTCTGAAAGCCCCTTACTTCTGGTCTCTGTCCAGGCTCTTCTGGAATTTAGACCCTTTCCTTTGAAACACAGTACTCGGAGAAGCTGTATTGTTATTGTTTGTGGCCGGGCCGCACCAGGCAGTGCCCAGGACTTGTCCCTGGCTTGCTTAGAGCTCACTCCCGGCTCTGTACTCAGGGCTGACTCCCGGCTCTGTGCTCAGGACTGACTCCCGGCTCTGTGCTCAGGACCTGACTCCCGGCTCTGTGCTCCAGGGCTGACTCCCGGCTCTGTGCTCAGAGGCTCACTCCCGGCTCTGTGCTCCAGGGCTGACTCGGCTCTGTGCTCCAGGGCTGACTCCGGCTCTGTGCTCAGGGCTGACTCCAGCTCTGTGCTCAGGGCTGACTCCTGGCTCTGTGCTCAGGGATCACTCCCGGCTCTGTGCTCAGGGACCACTCCTGGCTCTGTGCTCAGGGACCACTCCTGGCTCTGTGCTCAGGGATCACTCCTGGCTCTGTGCTCAGGGCTCACTCTTGGATCTGTGCTCCAGGATCACTGCTGCTGGTGTGCAGGGACCCAATATGGTGCCAGCGAATGGCCTGGGTTGGTCACATGCCTGGTCAGCTGACCTCAACCTCTGTCCTAAGTCTCTGGCCCAGCAGATTACTATCCTAGTAATAGCACTATGGCGAAGTACTCATTCATGACGAAGAGTGGAGGTGAGGGATGGTGAGGAGAGACAGCCCAGTGCAGGCTACTGGTGGTACATGGAGGCACAGAATTGTATGTGTGTCACATGCTGAATGCAAACGCAGCTTCCTTTGATGAGAAACTACTTATTAGCTTTCAAAAGATGATTCATCAAAAAATCATAACTCATCCATCAGAAACGACTTTCTTTAGGCGCGTGACTTCAACAACTGAGCCCCATTTCCCAGAGGGAGATTTTTTTATATCAGCTTCACGGGACAGAAACCCCCATAGGGGTCAGGCAGTTTCTCTCCCCCTCTGACCAGGTCGTTTCGTACCTGTTCACCCCCCCTGCCCAGAGCAGATCTATCTCTGCGCAAATAGCTCACATGACACTTTTTATCTCCGCTCTCACAAGGGTGCTCGGAGCATTTAAACTGATACGTTCAGATTCCACAAAGATTCGCCAGGCGGCACGAAGGCAGGCGGGGGACAGGGTGCAGAGAGGCTGTGCGGGCCTCTGCAGCGTGGGTAGGGGAGGGAGGCGGGTCACGCCAGCCCCCTGCAGTGGCACGCCGGTCAGCGGCGGGCCAGGGGTGGTGGGTACATGGGGGCACCGTCGGGGACACCCGGCAAACACACGCGGCGCTGTCTCAGCCTTTCATCGCCGCCTACTGTACACCGTGACTCGGATCTTAACCTTCTGGGCATTTTTCTTGATGGGGAGATAAAATATTCCATGCAAAGATCAGAGGATGAAAAATATTTAACAATCAAACAACATGTGCGACTCTGGGTAGCGGGAAATTACTGTATAGCAAGTAAAACATTCCTGAAAATTCTGGGAATTCGTGATCAAATCTTGAAACAATAATACTGGCCGGTCCCTCTCCCCAGGTTAGGGGACAGAGCCCGCCTCTCTGCGAGTCTCCCGGGTGGCGTCCTGCACCGCGGCCGCCGCAGGCTCAGGGGCTCCCCTGGTGCTGCGCGTGTGTGGGGCGCGACAGAGGCAGGAAGCCGGGAAAGTTTTGTGTTTCTTGTTACAAAGTCTTAAAACCCAACCATGCCAACCACGGCACCCTCCGAGCTCCCCTGGACAGCGCAGAGCACCCAGCAGCTCGGGGTGAGGCCAATGCACACCCACATGCACACACGTTGCACTCACAGAAGTGCACTTACCTGCACGTACACATGTTCACATAGACTCATGCACGTGCCCATTCCACACATGCACAATCACATACATGCACACACGGACACATGCACTAACAACCTCGCAGTGCACACTCGCACACACACACTTGGCCCTGTCCCTGTGGGTGTACTGGGAGGGGACCGAGCACCATGACGGCCTGCTCTGGCTGTTGTGAAGACTCCGTGACAGAGCGGGGAAGGGGGCAGAGGCAGGGGTGCTGCGGCGAGGGCAGAGGGCTCGGCTCGCTCGGGTGTGCTGGTCTGCTCAGGTCTGTCCTTCCCGGTGCCTCACTGGAAAGGGTTTATGTTGGTCCTTCTCTTAACCTCACACCTGGGGAGGCTCTTTCCCTCCTGCCAAATGCGGTGCAATTCCTGCTATTTCCCTTGCACCCTCCTCCCATAGGCGCCCAGGAAGGGGAGCCCAGAGTGAGGCAGATGGCTCTGAACTCCGTGTGTGGCACAGGCGGAAATCTGATGCAAAACGAGTGGGAGCTGGAGGCGGGGCTTCCCCATGAGGCGGGGCTTCCGAGGGGCGGGGGCTTCCGTGGGGGCGGGGCTGCACCTTTGGCCTTGCTAGTGGCTGCGGTCTGTCCTCACCCCCCCAAGGCTTGCAGGCTCCCCTTCCACCAGGCGCCCACTGCACACACTCACACTTGGACACACACACAAAACACATGTGCACATGCACACATGCCAACATGCACATCCGTACTCACATGCACACACCCATACATGCACACGTGTGCACTCACAAACACGTACAATGCACAATCACACGAGTGCACTCACAAGTGCATGCACCCCACCACACCTGTGCACACACACGTGCACTCACATGTGTGCATACTAGATGAATGTGAGCCACGACAGTGAGCACACTCTCCCGACTGCCCGGCCCTGGTGGGGCTTGCACACCAGCAGAACTGGGTGTTGCACCTTCCCTGGCCTCTCATGGGCCCACCCGGCCCCCTCCCCTTAGACCCATGGATTAGGGGCCCTCCAGGCAGACATGGCTCCTGCTCGTGGAGTGTCTGACAAGGCTGCTCTGCTCTGGGACTTGTGGCTCATAGTCCCTGGGCCCCTCGAGGAGACACGGAGACTCAGGATGGCAGGCGAGAGCCTTGCAGAGGGACGGGGCAGGGGTGCGAAAAGGAGACCGGGCAGGGGAGAGAGAGGGACGGCGCAGAGGTGTGAACAGGAGACCGGGCAGGGGGAGAGAGGGACGGGGCAGGGTGTGAACAGGAGACCGAGCAGGGGAGAGAGGATGGGGCAGGGTATGAACAGGAGACCGGGCAGGGGAGAGAGGGACGGGGCAGGGTGTGAACAGGAGACCGAGCAGGGGGAGAGAGGGACGGGGCAGGGTGTGAACAGGAGACCGAGGCAGGGGAGAGAGGGACGGGGCAGGGTGTGAACAGGAGACCGGGCAGGGGAGAGAGGGACGGGGCAGGGTGTGAACAGGAGACCGAGCAGGGGAGAGAGGGAGCGGGGCAGGGTGTGAACAGGAGACCGAGCAGGGAGAGAGGGACGGGGCAGGGTGTGAACAGGAGACCGAGCAGGGGAGAGAGGGACGGGGCAGGGTATGAACAGGAGACCAGGCAGGGGAGAGGGGACGGGGCAGGGTGTGAACAGGGAGACCAGGCAGGGGAGAGAGGGACGGGGCAGGGTGTGAACAGGAGACCAGGCAGGGAGAGGAGGCGGGGCAGGGTGTGAACAGGAGACCAGGCAGGGGAGAGAGAGGGACGGGGCAGGGTGTGATCAGGTGTGAATAAAGTGTGAGCAGGGTGTGATCAGATGTGAGCAGGCTGTGATTAGGTGTGATTAGATGTAAGCAGGGTGTGATCAGGACCACGAACAACTGTGGGCATGCGTGTGACTGGGGTGTGATCAGTGTGAACAGATATGAACAGGGGTGTGATTTAGGCGTGATCAAATGAGAGCAGGTGTGACTGGGGTGTGATCAGGTGTAGGCAGGTGTGATCGGACGTGATGAGGTGTGAGCAGGTGTGAGCAGTACCTGATCAGTCCTGGCTGATGCGTGGGTGCCTGTCCTGCAGGGGATCCCGTGGACACTGAGCAGAGACCTCCCCCTTGCAGGCTGACACCCCTCTGGCCCTGGTGCTGCCTTTGGGGGTGCACTGGTCACAGTGTCAGCCCTGGTCAGTGCTGGGGACAGGCCGAGTGTGGGACAGTTTTCCTTCCAGTGAGGCAGGGCTCTGTTGGGGTCAGCCCAGTGGGGGGGGTCTCTCAAAAGGGGCGAGCGAGGCTTCTTGACAACACTGTGGTGTGGCTGTGGTCCCCATGGGAGCCCTGAGCAAGGCCGCACACGAATGCACAGCTCCGTCACCCTCAGCGCATGACCACATGCACACACCTGCCCATGCACATGACAGCGGACGGCTGCAGCAGGCACACACAGCATTGCCACACCACGCCCAGCACATGTAGGCACTACATACACATGACACAAACACGGCACACACATGCACGCGGCACATGCCTCACACGAATGCACACAACACACATGTGCATAACACATATACACACAGCACACATACACGGCACACATGCACATAGCACACGGCACACACAGGCACACATGCCTCTCACACACCGCAAGCACATCCCACACACCTGCATGGAACACACATGCACCACGGCACACAGCCCAGCACATGCACACGAGCTGGCAGCTGAATTCACAGGCAGCTCAGCAGCAGCTTGTCCGTGCTCAGTCTGTGGAGGAAGGAATGAGCTGAGCTATAAAGTCTCAGCAGCTGCAGCCAAGCCGGGAGTCGGGAAGGGCCAGGTGGGCTCTGAGGAGGGTGGAGGGCAGCAGCCCGCCGGGACCTGAGCAGACCCACGCGCCTGCCTGACACTGTCGCCCAGCGGGTGCTGAGCTCTCCCACACCCGCGGGGAAGAGCCCCGGCCAAGCGCTGGGAGCCCACCGGACGGAGCAGAGTCGGTGTTTCAGAAGAGAAAATCTCCTATGGATGCTGGCGCCTGCCCGCTCCGCCCCACTCAAGGTTCCCCAGGGAAGTCTTTTCCCCACGAAAAGGCAGTTTACAAGAGCAAGAAGTCTTCCTCTCCGCAACAACAAAAATAAACCCGAGTCCCAACATATTTGTAGTGTTTTTTATTCCTAGAGGAAAAAACAGGAACTTTCATTGTGCTTTGGAGTTCCAGCTATTTACCAGCCGCTTGCGCCCGCCGAACACGGTGGAATCCACTCAGACAAAGGCGACCAGCCTCAGCTCTCCCTCTCCCTCTCTGGCTCCGGCTCTCGGGAAACCGTGCGTGGGGGATTGGGGAGGTGCCAAGACAGACTCAGGGTCCTGCGGAACGCCAAGGGGCTTTCCCCGGGGGCTCGGCAGCTCCCAGCTCGGCTGGGTTGGACACAGGCAGGCGCCCAGATTTCCTGGCCAGTGACCCCCTGCAGGAAGATAACGGACCAGCCCCGAGGGCGGAGTCCCTGGCTGCACTTATCAACTTATCATATAAGGAGAAGAGAGTGATTGATTCGGATCCTGCAGCAGCTGGGAGCTGCAGCTCAGCCGAGTGCAAGACCAGTACAGCCGCGGAGCAGGCAGCGACGGACGGCAGCTCCCCGGACCGTGGAGCCCGGAGGAGGAGGAGGAGGAGGAGGAGGAGGAGGGAGGAGGAGGAGGGAGGAGGAGGAGGAGGAGGAGGGCGGGGGAGGCTCATTGATGGACCTGAAGCACCGGCAGGCAGCAGAGCCCAGAGCTGAGGGCGCAGCTTAGGACGGGGCGTCCGCGCGGAGCCGGAGCCGGGGGAGGATGTGGCCGCTCCTGGCCCTGGCTCTGAGCTGTGAGCTGCTGGTGGCCGCAGCCTACAACAGCTTCCGCCGGGGCATGGAGAGCGCGGGCAAGCGGCAGTACCAGGTGCAGCACGGAGCCTGCAGCTACACCTTCCTCCTGCCCGAGGTGGACAACTGCCGCTCGGCGTCCAGTGCCTACGTGTCCAACTTGCGGTGCAGAGGGACGCCCTGGACTATGACGACTCGGTGCAGCGGCTGCAAGTGCTGGAGAACATTCTGGAGAACAACACGCAGTGGCTGATGAAGGTAGGGCGGGGGGGGGGGCTCGGGATGCGGGGGGGTCAGAGCCGGAGCCCATGGGGGCCGGTCCCTGGCCAGGAAACGCAGGAGTCACAGGCGGGTGACTGACCGGCGCCCAGGGGTGCCGGTGCGTTCCAATTCCCCTAATTTGAGGCTCGGGCAGACGGGGGTGCTGGGGAAAGCAGAGAAAACGAGAAGCCCCCAAGGAGCTGCTGGCAGGGCCGGAGGTCAGCTCTCTTCCGGGGCAGAGCTGAGCGTTCCCGCGGTCTCTTTCACGCACAGCCGGGGAGCTGTTCCGACGAGCCCTAGCCACCCCCGCCGCCTGGACAGAGTCTGGAAGTAGGCACAGTGGCCTAACGCCCCCTCTCACGCCCCCTGTGGGTGCCCTGAAACCCCCAGCCCCCTCTCCAGCATTTTCCCCGATAAGGGTGAGCAGCCACCGTAAATCCAGCCCCGACACCTCAGCGTCGTCTCAGAATAGATCAAGGTCCCTGGTCTGTGTTTCTCGTTAACTCGCTCCCTTGCAGGAGGCGGCTCGGTCAGTGCTACAGGCGGGGGGCCCTGAATGGGCAGTGACTGAGGGAGAGCGCGACCAGGCGGGTGGGCGAGCTTCGGGGGAGGGGGTTGCGCCCTGCGCCGGCACCGCCTCCCCTCACGCCCATAACGGTGACACTGAGAAGCGGGTGGGGACGGGTCTGGGGACCCAAACGCCAGGTGCACTTGGCAGGTGTGTGCGCGTGTACGTGTGCCTAGAACGCAGGGGTCTGAGCACACTTTCAAGTCTGCCCGGCTGGGAGTCGTCCCCAGAACAAACAGCCGGGACACATGAGCCGATGCTTTGCCAAACTGCCTTTGCTTGGTGAAGCCCACCGGTGACGCCATAAGCAAAGTGCATGTTCCCTCCTGAGATAAACAGCCCCTTCGCCGGGTCCTCAAAGCGCCGCTTAAAAGAAAAGGACCTGGAATTCTACACGAGGTGGCCCCGTGTTTTCCACTACTCATGTGCTACATGAGTAGCACAACGAAGTCCAAGTTCCTTCTTGAGCTCAGTTAGCTGAAGGCACCCAGGACGGGCTCTGCTGATCTTGCCGCCTTCCTGCCCTGCTCCCCGCCGCTCCTCAGCCCCTGGAGGCACCCGACACGCGGCTGGGGAACAGGGGTCACACGAGCAGGAGGCGAGACCGCGAAGCTGATGTTCCTGGGCTCCGGCGAGGTGGACCTGGGCTAAGTGAGCTGAGCTGGCCTGTCAGGCAGGGGACAGGAACTCACCACGGAGGAAAAGCTCCTTCGCTCACGCCCTCGGCCAGACCCTTACAGACCGCTGCTCCTGACAGTTCCCTCGAGTTCTCTGTCGCGCTCTCCCCAGTCAGCATGAAGAACACTCGGGGTATGTGTGTGTTAGGGTGTGGGGGAGAGAGAATGGGGGAAGGAGAGAGAGAGAGGGAGAGAAAAAGAGGCAGAGTGACCTGGCCCTGCCCAGGCCACCCCCATAATCCTTAGATTATGGGGGTGTCCTACCGCCCGCCCAGGTGTGAGTGAGGAGAGGGAGGCGGAGGGGGAGAGAGGGAGAAAGGGAGAGGCGCAGGAGAGGGGACAAGAACCTTAGACTTTGGGGCACACAGTCGGGGGGAAACGGCCCTTCTCTGCGGCGGGAAGCAGCTGGCACATGTGCCCGGACTCGCCCCTCGGAGAGCCGCGCCAGCACTGCCACCCCCGCGGCCCGTGACCCGAGTGTGCGGTGCGGAAGGAAGCACGTGGCAGCTCGTTCACGCTGAGGAATGCGGGTGTGTAAACAACAGCGGTCCTATTGTGGCCGCACACGCGGTGTTTGGAGGTGGACGTAAACATTTCCTCTCGCCCCCGACGTGTTGTTTCTGCCCGGCCAGGCTGGGGGCGGGGGCTGGCGGCCAGTGGTCACGGCCCCTTCCTGGCCCGACCAGGGTTCGAGAGCATTCAAAGGTCGAGGGCAGGCGTGTATGAGGCAGGCTCTGTCCCCGGTATCACATGGCCCAGAGACCACTCGGGTGGTCAATCACCGCAGTAGCCAACGGCATGAGCAAAGTGCCCAGGTTCTCCCGTGGGGACGAAGGCGTGAGAGTGAGATTAGAGCAGCTGCCATCGGGTGGTGCCTGGCTGTGCATCGCGAGGAGCCACGAGTGTCGCCGTCCGCGGTGTGCCTGGCTGTGCCTGGCGGGCAGCGTCGTCGCAGAGTAGTGCCTGGCTGTGCGCGCGGGGCGCCCGAGGTGTCGTCCGCGGGTGTGCCTGGCTGTGCATGCGGGAGGCGCGTCATCCGCGGGTGTGCCTGGCTGTGCCGCGGGGGGGCAGCGTCGTCCGCAGGTGTGCCTGGCTGTGCGCCGGGGGCGAGCGTCGTCACGCGGTGTGCCTGGCTGTGTGCGCGGGGGAGCCACGTCGCAGCGTGTGCCTGGCTGTGCACGCGTGGGGGGCCCGCGTCGTCACGCGCGTGTGCCTGGCTGTGCCAGCGGGGGGGGCCACGTCGTCACCGCGTGTGCCTGGCTGCGCGTGGGGGGCCACGTCGTCCGCAGCGTGTGCCTGGCTGTGCGCCAGCGGGGGCCATGTCGTCACGCAGCGTGTGTCTGGCTGTGCAGCGGGGGCGTGTATCCCCCCCAGGACACGGCCCTTCCTTGGCAGAAGGGGTTCGCGCCCTTCACCTGGGGCTGCGGAGGGGCCGAGGCTCGTCACTGGATCACGTGCCCACGTGTGGCAAGCGGTGCCATGTGGGGGACACATCCCACATCGTGCCTAGCTGTGCCCGTGTGGCGTGTCCCGAGACTGCGTCACCGCGCGTCACACGGGCGTGCTGCCATGGGGATGCAGCTGTTCTCGGGCTGCTTCTCTCAGGGGGCCCACAGCCACAGAGGGACCCGAGCACGCCCCTCCGCCTCCCCTCAGGTCTTCCCCGGTGTCCAAGCAGCTGTCCCGAAGCGGGCCTTAGGCGCAGGTGCTGACCGACACACGGGAAGGCGGCCAGGCTGCTTCTGTCTGTTCTGCCTTTGTTTCGGGCCCGGCGGTGCTCGGGGCTGCCTGTGTACTCAGGGGTCACTCCTGGTGGGACTCAAGGAACCATCTGCGGTGCCGGGGACCGCAGGCTCTCTCCCTGCTGACCTGCAGCTCCGGTCCTGGGCTGCTCCACCGTCTGCCCCGGGCCCGGCCGCGTGGGGGGTGTCCTGGGTCGAGCCCGGCCTCTGAGTGGGCAGACCTGAGGGCCATGAGAATGCCGCTGGTCAGACTGGCCCCTCTCAGCCGCCCTGGTCTGGCCTTTGAGTCCGCCTGGCAATTCATTTACGTCCTTTAAAATTAAAAATAAGCTCAGTGAAAACGGGATCGGGGGAGTTAGCCGGGTGAGCTGGGTGTGCACATTTCTGACATTCCCCCTCACTTGGGGGGGCCTGACCGTGAGCTTCCTCCTGCCAAAAATTTCTAGAATTTTATGGAGTCACTGGCGTGGCAGCAATTGCTTGGGCATGCGCTGTGGCCTGAACATGTGTGATGTGGGCTCCTTCCCGGGCTGCTGACGTCAGGAGCAGACCCCTGGGCGCATGGCTCAGAGTCACTGGCGCTCAGGCATTTCCTCAGCTAACACGCACACGGGCGGTGTGTGCTTAGGTGTGAGAGGGGGTGGCAGAAACACCCAGCCCCAAGTCTCCTGATTCCTACGCTCACTCACACCTTACACACACTCCTACAGACACAATCACCTAGAAACACACACGCTGGCCCCCCCACAACCACACTCACACATGCCACTCCAGGCACACGTAGGCTCACCCAGCAGACTCACAATACTACACTCACACAATCACACTCACACCCATACACACCACTCAGGCACACACTCGTAGGCTCACCCAGCACTCACACAATACTACACTCACACAATCACACTCACACCCAGACACACCACTCAGGCACACACTCGTAGGCTCACCCAGCACTCACACAATACTACACTCACACAATCACACTCACACCCAGACACACCACTCAGGCACACACTCGTAGGCTCACCCAGCAGATTCACACAATACTACACTCACACAATCACACTCACACCCAGACACACCACTCAGGCACACACTCGTAGGCTCACCCAGCAGATTCACACAATACTACACTCATACAACCACACTCACACCCATACACACCACTCAGGCACACACTCGTAGGCTCACCCAGCACTCACACAATACTACACTCACACAATCCACACTCACACCCAGACACACCACTCAGGCACACACTCGTAGACTCACCCAGCACTCACACAATACTACACTCACACAATCACACTCACACCCAGACACACCACTCAGGCACACACTCGTAGGCTCACCCAACACTCACACAATACTACACTCACACAATCCACACTCACACCCATACACACCACTCAGGCACACTCGTAGGCTCACCCAGCAGATTCACACAATACTACACTCATACAACCACACTCACACCCATACACACCACTCAGGCACACACTCGTAGGCTCACCCAGCAGATTCACACAATACTACACTCATACAACCACACTCACACCCCATACACACCACTCAGGCACACACTCGTAGGCTCACCCAGCACTCACACAATACTACACTCACACAATCACACTCACACCCAGACACACCACTCAGGCACACACTCATAGGCTCACCCAGCACTCACACAATACTACACTCATACAACCACACTCACACCCATACACACCACTCAGGCACACACTCATAGGCTCACCCAGCAGATTCACACAATACTACACTCATACAACCACACTCACACCCATACACACCACTCAGGCACACACTCGTAGACTCACCCAGCACTCACACAATACTACACTCACACAATCACACTCACACCCAGACACACCACTCAGGCACACACTCGTAGGCTCACCCAACACTCACACAATACTACACTCACACAATCACACTCACACCCAGACACACCACTCAGGCACACACTCGTAGGCTCACCCAGCACTCACACAATACTACACTCACACAATCACACTCACACCCAGACACACCACTCAGGCACACACTCGTAGGCTCACCCAGCACTCACACAATACTACACTCACACAATCACACTCACACCCAGACACACCACTCAGGCACACACTTGTAGGCTCACCCAGCAGACTTGCACAATACTACACTCACACAATCACACTCACACCCAGACACACCACTCAGGCACACACTTGTATTCACCCAGCAGACTCTCACTTACAGCAATCACACTCACATACTTGTACTTCTTCACTCATACACACATGAACACAAGCTCAAATACAGAATCACACTCATACACTTGTGCAGACTCACACTCAGACTCATACAGTCACTCACGGACTTACACATACACATAAACACAGAGGAATACGTGTACCAGCCTCCCATGTAGCGCTCTCAGCTCAGCACGGGCAGCCCCCACAGCCCCCCAAGCTCCATCTGGCCACGCAGCCTGCGACAAGGGCCCGAGGGCTGCCCCCTGTGGAGCTGCTGGCGCCCGACAAAGAGCCGGCGCTGCCCCTGCGGAGCTGCTGGTGCCCGACAGACTTTCCTGTCCAGGGATTTGTGGAATCGGGATGACCTCGAGCTTGGGCTCTCTGCTGGGTCACTCTGATCACGGGGGCTGAGATGACCAAAGGACCTTTTAGTTTTATGAACTACTATCTCATCTTTGGGACCTGAAAAATTATTACATGCAGATGTAGCTTAGAAGCCCCTTAAGCGAACTGGTCTTCGTAGGAAGTTCTGGTGAGAAATGCCGTGGAACAGGCCACTGATGTACTCGGCTGAATAACAAAACAATCAAATTCCAACCACAAGCTCATTATGCTCACTGGGCGTATGTGTGCGAAGTTCCTTTTATTTTTAACTACCGAGGAATGGATTCTTAAATTTCCTTAAAAACAAGAAAACAACTTGCCCAGCTCTAACTTAATAAAGTGTTAATGACAGAATTCCTGGCCCGGGCTGCTCTGCGTGTGGGGTGGCCATGAGACGCCCGTGCAAGAGACTGTTTGCGCGAAGGAAACGGAAGATGCCACAACTGTGTCCTCACAAACAACAACACGCTTGTGCACACGGAGTCTCCAACAGCCTGTCTTCAAATGCAGGTCCCTTCTGGGTGTGCCACAACCTCGGGACCTCCTTTTTCGGGAGTGTTTGTGGCACTGAACTCACGGGCTGCCAGAATTGGCCTGCCTGGTGCCACGGGCGCATGGTGGTGGCAGAGAACCATGGGCGCCGGAACCTTCACCCCAGCGTATCGCCAGTATTCAAGAACAGAGGGTGGGGCCAGAGCGACAGGGCGGCGGGGAGGACGTTGATCTTACGGCTGACTTGGGTTTGATCCCCAGCACACCGCAGGGTCCCCTGAGCTGGCCAGAAACGATCCCTGCACAGAGAGCTGGGGTCATCCCTGAGCACCACTGTGTGCCCCCACCTCTCACTAACAGGAAGGTGACCTACAGGCAGACAGACAGCTCCGGCCCCCTTGTCTGGGTGGTGGGTGGTCCCGGGCTCTCACCCCCAGAGCCAGAAGCCTCAGGTTCTTCCCGAGAGTCCTTGTGAAGGGGGCTATGGTGAGGATGAACTTTCCTCTTGCTGCCCAGAGCAGTGGCCGTCTTGGGGACAGCTGCAGCTAGAGGAGATTGGGGGGGGTCATGCCTAGCCACGCCCAGGTCCATCCTCTTAGATTATGGGGGAGTCACAGGGGGCCCCTCGAGTCCATCCTCTCCTTAGATTATGGGGGTGTCACGGGGGCCCCACCCAGGTCCATCCTCTCCTTAGATTATGGGGAGTCACAGGGGCCCGCCCAGGTCCATCCTCTCCTTAGATTATGGGGGTGCCATGGGGGGCCCCACCCAGGTCCATCCTCTCCTTAGATTATGGGGGAGTAATAATCCTCCATATGGTGGATGGTCTGACATAGAAAAAGACTGGGATGAACCCAGAGCCACGCAGAGCCTGGCAAGCTACCTGCGCTGTATTCTATATGCCAAACACAGTAACAATAATGAACCTCATTCCCAGCGAATGGAGACTTTTATTGGTGTTCGCTCGAGCAAATCGATGAACAACGGGAACACAAGTGAGAAGTGACAAGGGACATGGGGCCTTGTCCACCCACCAAGTTTCTTCTCTTCAATCTTCACGAGGCCGGGAGGGGCCCACAACCCTCGGGGCTCAGGGGAGCAAAGGCACCTACCCAAGGTCCCTACACTTGGGGTCCTGAGGCCCGCCCAGGAGCTAGGGAGAGCCCAGTGGGTTGGGGGGCTGTCTAGACGCGGACTCACTACAGTGTGGTGGCAGGTACCTGGGTCTCTGCTGATGGGGTGCAGGCCACGCCCACAGCTCAGGCCGTCCATGGCAAGCTGGGCCTGAGCAGGGGCTGGGAAAGGCCACTTCTGGGCAGAATTCAGGCACGGCTGTACTGTGGCATGGAAAGGCAGCACACACATGACACATGTCCACAAACATGCACACATGCATACACATACAGACACAGGTACAGATGCATACATACATATATAAAGACACATGTACACAGGTACACACATATGTGCATATATACAGACACATGTACAGGCACACATATACATACATATACAGGCACATGTACACGGGCACACACATAGGCACATGTACACATGTATACACACATACATGCATATATACAGACACATGTACGGGCACACACATATAGGCACATGTACACATGTATACACACATGCATATATAACACACACGTACGGGCACACACACATAGGCACACGTGCACATGTATACACATACATGCATATATACAGACACATGTACACAGGCACACACATATAGGCACATGTACACAGGTATAAACACATGCATGCATATATATAGACACATGTACACAGGCACACATGTATACACACATACTGACACATATACACATGCATACACACATATACAGACACATGTACACAGGTACAGATACCCACACACATACACATAGACACATGTACACACATGTACACATACATACACAGACAGGTACACAGACACACATGCACATGCATGCACACAGACACAGTTTCACATATACACAGGCACGCATGTGCACACACATAGACACATGTACACAGGCACATACATGCATACATGTGCACATACACACATCTTCAAGCTGTCCTTGTTGATCTACAGGAGGAAGCAGGCCCTGACGGAAGCCGACCTGCCTGTGAGCAGGAGCAGCCCGGAGCACTTCTGGGAGCACTGCTTGGGCCAGAGACTCAGACACACACGTGGGCAGCAGGAGACGCTAAACTGCGGACAGGAACTTGGCACAGGGCCACAGAGGTGTCCGGGCCCAGAGCCCTCCGGGCACGGGCAGGGGAGAAGCGGGTGCAGGTGTGGAGGCGTGTGGTCGACCCTGGGTGGACCCTGGGTGGACGCTGGGCGTCGTGGGGGTCCCCGAGAATCACCAGGCGTGCTGGGGACTGTGAGCACCATGGCTGGCTCACGCGGTTCCCAGCACTGGCACCACTCACCAGTCTGCCGAGGACCATCCCGGGGTGGGGGGGGGCCTGAACTCCCCCACCCCCGAGGAGCAAAAATCTCTAAAAGAAAATGGGAACTAAAGGGAGTGGGCGTGACTAGAGCCCGCTGCCCGCAGAGCTGTGCCCCGGGCCCCAGCAGCTGCCTGAAGCACTTTCCCTCTGCACAGCTTTCTGGGACCGTGCTTGGCCTCAACTGCCTGCCTATGGGCTACATCCATGAGCACACACATACACACGCATGCTGCACCCACGCGTGTGCTCTGCACTGTGGTCACACCCCGCCCCAGGAGGCAGCTGGGTGCCCAGAATAAGGGTGAAGGTGGGCTGTTCCCAGCCTTGAGCTGACTGCTGCCATCTACGGACAACTGTCCGTGGACAGCAGGAACTGCTGCACTTGGGCACGACAGCCGGGACAGTGAGGAGCACACTAGGCCCACACAGGCCCCGGAACAGGCAGTGCGGCGGGCAGGTCGCGGCAGCGCTGCAGTCTTTGCTCTGACAGGCCTCGGAGCCAGCAGCCTCCTGAAATTGCTCCAGAGCGGGGCGAGACTGCGGTGGGAGGGAAGTCTCAGGGCTGCAGCCGCGGGACAGCAGGACTCCAGGGGTGGGCGCTGCCCAGGGGGCTCCACAGAGACGCAGCGGACTCGCTGCCAACGCGGCGACCACGTCCATCACAAACCAGACCAGCGGGGCGGGGACACGCCTTCAGCCTTGCTCCAGCAGGCCCCAGGGGGGTGGCAGTGACCACCGTGGACACCCGAGGAGGCTCCACGTGTGGAGGGGGGCGGACGTACACCACAACAGGAAAGGCCGCTCCTGTCCCCCTGTGAGCCCTGCCCACACCCCCCGTCCCCGCTGCGCCCCTCGGTCTCACTTCTGCTCCCTCTGTGTGCCTGGGCACTGGCAGCCACGGCGCAGGCCTGTGGACAGGAACCTGATGGTAAAGCCCAGGCCAACGGGCAGCGTACCAGGGTGGCCCCAGTGGCGGTGTGGCCTTCCCAGCTGGGACCCAGGGCAGCCTTGGCCTCGGTCTCCGTGCCCTGGACAGGACCCGGGTCTGGAGGGGACCCTTCCCGCCTGCAGGATGTGAGTGGAGACCCCAAGCGCGGTGCAGGAGTGATGAGCACAGGGCCCGGCTGTGGTGGTGGGGGAGCGGAATTTTCCACACCGAGGCGGGAGGCCGAGGGTGAGGGGCAGCCCAAGACCAGGGCTCACCAGGAGCGTGACTCAGCCCGGTCCGCCCACCACAGGCATTTGGACAGTAAGAGCGAACATCGGCTCCCCAGCGGCGCTGCTTTCTGCATGTCCCTGGGCTTGCTCAGGGTCTGGCTGGGCGGCGGGCAGGCAAAGCATAAATTAGGGCAGACCGGCGCACATTCCATCCCCGTCTGCCCTGTGGCGACGTGGGCCCACAGACCGTGCCGCCCCACGGAATGCGGGCACGGGGCCCTGGGAACTGGCATGCCCAGGCAGCCCGTGGCTGTGGGGAGCCCCAGCACCGGCCCACGTCTCCTCAGCCACGCGGTTCTTTCTGAACGACGCCGCAGGCAGGGGAGGTCTTCTGTGACCGAGTGCTTCCTTCCAGTAAACACACAGTGGAGGCTGCAATTAGGCGGGAAGGAAGAGGGTCTGGGCTGACATCCTGCCTAGGCCAGACTCTGCTTCTGGACCACCCTCACTGCAAGCCTCTGCTGGGCTCCACGGACTGACCCCTGCCCAGTACTGGCCCTTAGAAACTGCAGACTGGCGCCAGGGGCTTCCGGTTCCTGTGATGGTGGCAAAACTTTCCGGGGATCCCTGTGGGTTTGCGGTTGGGCCCCAGGTGCCCTGGGCACACAGCTTGGGAGTTTCAGACACAGAAAAGAGCCCAGCAGGGCCCGAGGTGCCCGTTATGGGTGAGACTTGGGGTAAGCAGGTTGGTGGCTCACGTGCAGCTGAGACCCTCCAGCCCTCACCTCTGACACACACAGTGCCATGATGGGCCCTTACAGGCCGGGGAGACAGCAGCGAGGTGGGCTGTCTCCTGCTAGAGTGCCCTTCGTCCGCTCTCCAGGACACCCTGGGTTCGTCCCAAGAGGCCACAGGGCACCCATGGGCTTTCTCTGCAGAGCTTAGCACCCGCAGTCCTGACTCAGACATTTATTTCTCATTTGCTTTTATTTATTTTTATTTATTTATTTTTTTTGCTTTTTTGGGTCACACCTGGCGATGCTCAGGGGTTACTCCTGGCTCTGCACTCAGGAATTACTCCTGGCGGTGCTCGGGGGACCATATGGGATGCCGGGGATCGAACCCGGGCCGGCATAGGCCGGCCGCGTGCAAGGCAAGCGCCCTACCGCTGGGCTATCGCTCCGGCCCCTCTCATTTGCTTTTAGACTGATGTGAAGTGCCTGGGTTCTTTCCTGGTCTCCCAAGAACAAATGCCTGATCTGGAGAGAGCCAGTTTCGAATGTGAGGCCAGGGGCGCACCCTAAGCGACTGGGGCGGGTGCTGTGACCTGGGGCTCGCACACGAGACACCGGGAACCGCTTGCCCACCGTGCCACGTTCACGTTCATGTTCTGGGGTTTATGCCTGTTTCCGTGGGGAAGCGGGGGAGGCGGGGCCTCGCGTGGTGCATGCCCTTCAGGCGCAGGCGACCGGACAGGGCTTTAGTCGGGGCTGAATAAGCTCAGCAGCGGCAGGTCTTGAGTCGCGACCACCCTTCACTCACTCCCTCATGCGTCCTTCATGTGCTTCCCTTTGGCTCCTCTTTCCCTGGACACTGACCCCACAGGAGGTGGCCAGGAGCCCAGCACAGGCTCCTTCTGCAGCCCTCCTGGCCAGTTGGGGCTCCTGAGCCCTTTCTGCCGGACACAGTGTGGGGAGAGAACTGAACTGACCAGAGAACTTAACTGACCCGTCCAGCTTTTCTGAGACACGGGCCTGTGGGGGGCAGACGAGGGCACGGCTCAAGGCCCGCGTGGGCTCTGAGTGCGGGCGCCCAGGATTGATTCCCAACACCAGGCGACCCCTGGGCCACCTCAGTGCCAGAAGCCGCTAAGAACCACCAGGTGTGACCCTCAAACCAAGGGACGATTCACTCACTCCCTCGTCGTCCTCCGGTGCTCCACGTGGACGACCAGCAACAGACGCCTGGACACTAAGGGGGCCATCCAATCGCCCCATGACCAGCACTTGCAAACCAAAGAGAAGTCGGGAAAGAGCAGCAGGCGGCGCTCAGCAAAAGAGGCTCCTGGGAGCGTCCACCTGGGGCACGGGCGGGCCCAGACCCTGCTCCCAGCACGGGGACTTTGGCCAGCCGGGCAGGGTCCAGGCAGTGGCTGCTCTCAGGGCACTGTGTAGCAGTGCTGGGGACTGAGTGTCCAGCAGATGGGCTTCTGCTCCGAGTGACCTCAGAGAAAGGTGAACCCAGCACCTCCTTGGGGCCAGCTGAGGCTGGATCTCACAGCCATGTCTGCTCCTCGCCAGAGCTGGCCCCACAGTGGCAGGGGCCCTCTGTCCACTCAGCACGGGTGGCCCCTAGCCCTGCTGCAGCTGGACGCTTGTCCACTCCAGGCTGGGAAACTATGGGACACAGGTCAAGACAGAATGCGACAGAACGCTGTACCGTCTCCGCATGACAGAGCGCCGTGCTCAGTTTCCGAGTGACAGAACGCTCTGCCCAGTCTGGGAGGGGTGGGGCTTCACCAGCAAGGCCAGCAGAGAGGGTGGGGCTTCACCAGCAGTGGAAGCAGCAGTGCACAGCCCACCCTGCCCACTCTCGGGGCCACTGGCAGCCCAGCTCTGCCCACCCAGGCCCGCGGGCTCTTTCTCTCACTATGGACCTTGCTTGGGACTTTCTTCTGGGGGTGGGTCACACCGGTGATGCTCAGGGGTTTCTCCTGGCTCTGCACCAGGAATGACTCCTGGCAGTGCTCGGGGGACCATATGGGATGCGGGGACTGAACCCGGGTCGGCCGGGTCCACCCCCACTGTACTATCGCCCTGGCCCGGTGCAGGCTTCCTATGTGCAAAGACCACCACTGCCCACCAGGCCCAGGTGAGTTGTGGCCGTATCCACCTACTCCTCCCCTGACCAGGGCCCCAACAAGGCACAGACTGAGCACACATGGCCTCGTGGGACCGGGCAGGGCTGAGCGGGCAGGCACGGAAGTCGTGGGTCTTCCTGCATGCACGGACACAGGCCAGGTGCCGCCCCTCTGCGGACAGTCCCCACACGCGTGAGGCTGCGTCTCCAGCTGCAGTCCTGGGGAGAGGGGCTCTCCCACGAGGCGGCACTGCCAAGTCTCAGCACTGGGTCCCCCTGTACCCCACGGGCTCCCCCATCCCAGCTTTGCTGGTCATGCCCAGGAGGGCAGTGAAGGTGCACCAGGGCAGGCAGCAAGCTGCATCCTGGGGTCACCAGCTCCACCCCCATTCCCACACACCAACACAAGCTTCCCTGCTCTCCCTCCCAGAAACAAGGGAAGTCCTCAAAGCGCCTCTGAGACCAAACCACTGGAATGTTCTTGCCTCTCCCCCCCCCCCGCCTAGCCACATCAGGGACCGGCGGGTCCCTGCTCCATCCCTGAGGGGCGGGAGACCTAAGTGCCTAATGCCCGCAACGGTGCCCAGAGCCCAGACTCAGGACAGCTTGGCTCCGGGGCGCCGGAGAGAGGCCTGAGGGTGGCGTCTGGCCGGGGTGTTGCCTCCTGGGGCGCACAGGGATCACACGGCAGGGGCGGGTAGGGGCCTGCAAGGGTGACAGGAAACGGGAGACTCTGCTTGTGGATGGTGGCAGGGCAGGCGCAGAGCCGGGTCATGCCACATACACACGTGCAAAGGACACTACCTGCCATGCGTGCGGCGCGCGTGCGTGTGTGTGTGTGTGTGCGGCGCTATGCTGCGTGCCCTGCTGCTGTCCAGGGCAGGACACTGGGGATCCAAGTCTGGAGCCCGGTTACTGGAGGGGGCTGGTTCAGGCCATCTGCTGCTGGACAGTCTTCAAGATTCAAGAGGCCATGTGTCCTCGCAACAGGGAACACGGGTGAAATGGGGCCAGCAGGATTGGATCCCGTGGGCGGCGGACCTGTCTGCGGGTATCAGGTACGTCGTGGGCAGTGGGCCTGTCTGCGGTTATTGGGTCTTCATGGGCAGTGGACCTGTCTGCGGGTATTGGGTCGTCATGGGCAGTGGACCTGTCTATGGGTATCAGGTCAGCCGTGGGCAGTGGATCTGTCTGCGGTTATCAGGTCTTCACGGGCAGTGGACCTGTCTGCGGGTATCAGGTCGTCATGGGCAGTGGACCTGTCTGCAGTTATTGGGTCCTCATGGGCAGTGGACCTGTCTGTGGGTATCGGGTCGTCATGGGCAGTGGACCTGTCTGCGGGTATCAGGTCGTCGTGGGCAGTGGATCTGTCTGCGGGTATCAGGTCCTCACGGGCAGTGGACCTGTCTGCGGGTATCAGGTCGTCATGGGCAGTGGACCTGTCTGCAGTTATTGGGTCCTCATGGGCGGTGGACCTGTCTGTGGGTATCGGGTCGTCATGGGCAGTGGACCTGTCTGCGGGTATCAGGTCGTCGTGGGCAGTGGATCTGTCTGCGGGTATCAGGTCCTCACGGGCAGTGGACCTGTCTGCGGGTATCAGGTCATCATGGGCAGTGGACCTGTCTGCAGTTATTGGGTCCTCATGGGCAGTGGACCTGTCTGTGGGTATCGGGTCGTCATGGGCAGTGGACCTGTCTGTGGGTATCGGGTCGTCATGGGCAGTGGACCTGTCTGCGGGTATCAGGTCCTCATGGGCAGTGGACCTGTCTGCGGGTATCCCGGGTTGTCATGGGCAGTGGACCTGTCTGCGGGTATCGGGTCGTCATGGGCGGTGGACCTGTCTGCGGGTATCGGGTCGTCATGGGGGGGGGTGGACCTGTCTGTGGGTATCGGGTCGTCATGGGAGGTGGACCTGTCTGCGGTTATCGGGTCGTCAAAGGCGGTGGACCTGTCTGTGGGTATTGGGTTCCTGTGGGCAGTGGGCACATCCACGCGTGGACTGAGTTATGTGTACAGGCCGAGGGCCTGTCCCTGCCCCACTATGGCCCTCAGTTCAAATTGGGCGATGAGAAAGGAAACACAACCCAGTGGTATTTAAAACAAGCAGCTGTTTGTTGGCGGGTGCAGGCGTGGGATGCCAGCAAATCCTGTTTTCACAGCACACGCACCTGAACCTACAGCCCTGCCAGAGCTCAGGGCTCAGAGACTGGCTCCTGGTGGCAAGGCACAGCCCTGGAGTGCGTGGTCTTCCTGGTGAGGTTGCGTGTGCATATGTGTGTGATTCTCTGGGTGCGGACGTCTGAGCACGCCAACCCATTCTTGTATGTTGCTGTATGTATGTTGCTGTATGTCCGTGCGTGTCTGTGTTAAGGGTCAGTCACGCTGCCTTGATCCTCGCTGGAGATGCTGTCAGGGAAACTAGTAAATACCTTCGGGTCATGGTGCCCCCCAGTGGGCAACAACAAGGGTGGGGCCACAAGAGACAGTCCAGGGGAGGCAATTCACACCAGTTTGTAAATCATTAGCCTGGAGTAGGAAGCAGGAAGGGAGGACATTCACACCAGTGTGTAAATCATTAGCCTGGAGTAGGAAGCAGGAAGGGAGGTCATTCACACCAGTGTGTAAATCATTATTCTGGAGTAGGAAGCAGGAAGGGGAGGACATTCACACCAGTGTGTAAATCATTAGTCTGGAGTAGGAAGAGGAAGGGAGGTCATTCACACCAGTTTGTAAATCATTAGTCTGGAGTAGGAAGCAGGAAGGGAGGACATTCACACCAGTGTGTAAATCATTAGCCTGGAGTAGGAAGAGGAAGGGAGGTCATTCACACCAGTGTGTAAATCATTAGTCTGGGTAGGAAGCAGGAAGGGAGGTCATTCACACCAGTGTGTAAATCATTAGTCTGGAGTAGGAAGCAGGAAGGGAGGTCATTCACACCAGTGTGTAAATCATTAGCCTGGAGTAGGAAGCAGGAAGGGAGGTCATTCACACCAGTGTGTAAATCATTAGCCTGGAGTAGGAAGCAGGAAGGGGAAGTCATTCACAACAGTGTGTAAATCATTAGTCTGGAGTAGGAAGCAGGAAGGGAGGTCATTCACACCAGTGTGTAAATCATTAGCCTGGAGTAGGAAGAGGAAGGGAGGTCATTCACACCAGTGTGTAAATCATTAGTCTGGAGTAGGAAGAGGAAGGGTGGTCATTCACACCAGTGTGTAAATCATTAGCCTGGAGGAGGAAGAGGAAGGGAGGTCATTCACACCAGTGTGTAAATCATTTGCCTGGGTAGGAAGCAGGAAGGGAGGACATTCACACCAGTGTGTAAATAATTAGCCTGGAGGAGGGAAGCAGGAAGGGAGGACATTCACACCAGTGTGTAAATCATTAGCCTGGAGTAGGAAGAGGAAGGGAGGTCATTCACACCAGTGTGTAAATCATTAGCCTGGAGGAGGAAAAGGAAGGGAGGTCATTCACACCAGTGTGTAAATCATTAGCCTGGAGGAGGGAAGAGGAAGGGAGGTCATTCACACCAGTGTGTAAATCATTAGTCTGGAGTAGGAAGAGGAAGGGAGGTCATTCACACCAGTGTGTAAATCATTAGCCTGGAGTAGGAAGCAGGAAGGGAGGACATTCACACCAGTGTGTAAATCATTAGCCTGGGTAGGAAGAGGAAGGGAGGTCATTCACACCAGTGTGTAAATCATTAGCCTGGAGGAGGAAGAGGAAGGGAGGTCATTCACACCAGTGTGTAAATCATTAGCCTGGAGGAGGAAGCAGGAAGGGAGGACATTCACACCAGTGTGCAAATCATTAGCCTGGAGGAGGAAGCAGGAAGGGAGGACATTCACACCAGTGTGTAAATCATTAGCCTGGAGGAGGAAGAGGAAGGGTGGTCATTCACACCAGTGTGTAAATCATTAGCCTGGAGGAGGAAGAGGAAGGGAGGTCATTTGCACCAGTGTGTAAATCATTAGTCTGGAGTAGGAAGAGGAAGGGAGGTCATTCACACCAGTGTGTAAATCATTAGTCTGGAGTAGGAAGAAGAAGGAGGTCATTCACACCAGTGTGTAAATCATTAGTCTGGAGGAGGAAGAGGAAGGGAGGTCATTCACACCAGTGTGTAAATCATTAGCCTGGAGTAGGAAGCAGGAAGGGAGGACATTCACACCAGTGTGTAAATCATTAGCCTGGAGTAGGAAGAGGAAGGGAGGTCATTCACACCAGTGTAAATCATTAGCCTGGAGGAGGAAGAGGAAGGGAGGTCATTCACACCAGTGTGTAAATCATTAGCCTGGAGTAGGAAGCAGGAAGGGAGGTCATTCACACCAGTGTGTAAATCATTAGCCTGGAGGAGGAAGAGGAAGGGAGGTCATTCACACCAGTGTGTAAATCATTAGCCTGGAGGAGGAAGCAGGAAGGGAGGTCATTCACACCAGTGTGTAAATCATTAGCCTGGAGGGAGGAAGAGGAAGGGAGGTCATTCACACCAGTGTGTAAATCATTAGCCTGGAGGAGGAAGCAGGAAGGGAGGTCATTCACACCAGTGTGTAAATCATTTGCCTGGAGTAGGAAGAGGAAGGGTGGTCATTCACACCAGTGTGTAAATCATTAGCCTGGAGGAGGAAGCAGGAAGGGAGGACATTCACACCAGTGTGTAAATCATTAGCCTGGAGTAGGAAGAGGAAGGGAGGTCATTCACACCAGTGTGTAAATCATTAGCCTGGAGGAGGAAGAGGAAGGGAGGTCATTCACACCAGTGTGTAAATCATTAGCCTGGAGGAGGAAGCAGGAAGGGAGGTCATTCACACCAGTGTGTAAATCATTAGCCTGGAGGAGGAAGAGGAAGGGAGGTCATTCACACCAGTGTGTAAATCATTAGCCTGGAGGAGGAAGAGGAAGGGTGGTCATTCACACCAGTGTGTAAATCATTAGCCTGGAGGAGGAAGAGGAAGGGAGGTCATTCGCACCAGTGTGTAAATCATTAGTCTGGAGTAGGAAGAGGAAGGGAGGTCATTCACACCAGTGTGTAAATCATTAGCCTGGAGGAGGAAGGGAGGTCATTCACACCAGTGTGTAAATCATTAGCCTGGAGGAGGAAGAGGAAGGGAGGTCATTCACACCAGTGTGTAAATCATTAGCCTGAGTAGGAAGCAGGAAGGGAGGTCATTCACACCAGTGTGTAAATCATTAGCCTGGAGGAGGAAGCAGGAAGGGAGGTCATTCACACCAGTGTGTAAATCATTTGCCTGGAGTAGGAAGAGGAAGGGTGGTCATTCACACCAGTGTGTAAATCATTAGCCTGGAGGAGGAAGCAGGAAGGGAGGACATTCACACCAGTTTGTAAATCATTAGCCTGGAGGAGGAAGAGGAAGGGTGGTCATTCACACCAGTGTGTAAATCATTTGCCTGGAGGAGGAAAAGGAAGGGAGGTCATTCACACCAGTGTGTAAATCATTAGCCTGGAGGAGGAAGCAGGAAGGGAGGACATTCACACCAGTTTGTAAATCATTAGCCTGGAGGAGGAAGAGGAAGGGTGGTCATTCACACCAGTGTAAATCATTAGCCTGGAGTAGGAAGAGGAAGGGTGGTCATTCACACCAGTGTGTAAATCATTAGCCTGTAGCAGGGAAGCAGGAAGGGAGGTCATTCACACCAGTGTGTAAATCATTAGCCTGGAGGGAGGAAGAGGGAAGGGAGGTCATTCACACCAGTGTGTAAATCATTAGCCTGGAGGAGGAAGCAGGAAGGGAGGTCATTCACACCAGTGTGTAAATCATTTGCCTGGAGTAGGAAGAGGAAGGGTGGTCATTCACACCAGTGTGTAAATCATTAGCCTGGAGGAGGAAGCAGGAAGGGAGGACATTCACACCAGTGTGTAAATCATTAGCCTGGAGGAGGAAGCAGGAAGGGAGGTCATTCACACCAGTGTGTAAATCATTAGCCTGGAGGAGGAAGAGGAAGGGAGGTCATTCACACCAGTGTGTAAATCATTAGCCTGGAGGAGGAAGCAGGAAGGGGAGGTCATTCACACCAGTGTGTAAATCATTAGCTGGAGGAGGAAGAGGAAGGGAGGTCATTCACACCAGTGTGTAAATCATTAGCCTGGAGGAGGAAGCAGGAAGGGAGGTCATTCACACCAGTGTGTAAATCATTAGCCTGTAGCAGGGAAGCAGGAAGGGAGGTCATTCACACCAGTGTGTAAATCATTAGCCTGGAGGAGGAAGAGGAAGGGAGGTCATTCACACCAGTGTGTAAATCATTAGCCTGGAGGAGGAAGAGGAAGGAGGTCATTCACACCAGTGTGTAAATCATTAGCCTGGGTAGGAAGCAGGAAGGGGAGGTCATTCACACCAGTGTGTAAATCATTAGCCTGGAGGAGGAAGCAGGAAGGGAGGTCATTCACACCAGTGTGTAAATCATTTGCCTGGAGTAGGAAGAGGAAGGGTGGTCATTCACACCAGTGTGTAAATCATTAGCCTGGAGGAGGAAGCAGGAAGGGAGGACATTCACACCAGTTTGTAAATCATTAGCCTGGAGGAGGAAGAGGAAGGGTGGTCATTCACACCAGTGTGTAAATCATTTGCCTGGAGGAGGAAAAGGAAGGGAGGTCATTCACACCAGTGTGTAAATCATTAGCCTGGAGGAGGAAGCAGGAAGGGAGGACATTCACACCAGTTTGTAAATCATTAGCCTGGAGGAGGAAGAGGAAGGGTGGTCATTCACACCAGTGTGTAAATCATTAGCCTGGAGTAGGAAGAGGAAGGGTGGTCATTCACACCAGTGTGTAAATCATTAGCCTGTAGCAGGGAAGCAGGAAGGGAGGTCATTCACACCAGTGTGTAAATCATTAGCCTGGAGGAGGGAAGCAGGGAGGTCATTCCTCCTCAGCCCCGCTGACCACAGTGACCAGCCCACAGCCCCTGCTCAGCCCGCTGACCACAGTGACCAGCCCACAGTCCCGCTCAACCCGCTGACCACAGTGACCAGCCCACAGCCCTCGCTCAGCTCTGCTGACCACAGTGACCAGCCCACAGTCCCGCTCAGCCCGCTGACCAGTGACCAGCCCACAGCCCCGCTCAGCCCTGCTGACCACAGTGACCAGCCCACAGTACCCGCTCAGCCCCGCTGACCAGTGACCAGCCCACAGCCCCTGCTCAGCCCGCTGACCACAGTGACCAGCCCACAGTCCCGCTCAGCCCCGCTGACCAGTGACCAGCCCACAACCCCTGCTCAGCCCGCTGACCACAGTGACCAGCCCACAGTCCCCGCTCAGCCCTGTTGACCACACCAGCCAGCACGGCCCGCTCAGCCCTGCTCCTCCCTGCTCCTCTGCAGCTGGAGACCTACATCCAGGACAGCGTGCGGAGAGATGCTGGAGCTGCGGCAACATGCTGTGCAGAACCAGACGGCGCGATGATCGAGATCGGCACCAGCCTGCTCAACCAGACGGCGGCACAGACCACGCAAGCTCACGGATGTGGGGCGCAGGTGAGGGGGCCTGTGCCCACCAGTGTGGTCCCTGGTTGTGTCCGTGCGTGTGTGTCCGTCTCTGCATCTTGCATGCTTCGGCTGTGTGTGTTTGTGTGCATCCATGGGCTGCGGTGCCGGCCAGTGTGCATGGGCCCACGTGTGACCCTGCGTGTGTGCATGCAGCCAGAGCCCACGCAAGAAGCAGGTGCCCGTGCAGTGCGGGCCTACTCGAACTCCTGAGGATGCTCGTGGCCTCACAGGAAGAGCAGCAAGGGCCAGAGAGACTGCACAGAGGTCGAAGGAGCGAGCGAGCCCCTGCCTACACGGCAAAGGCCGGAGCCACGGAACCAGCCTCCTGCAGCCCCTCACAGGACATTCTGGCTCTCGCCCTCTCTGAGGGCCATGAGTCCCTAGGCACGGGTCAGAAACTCACGGGCGAGCCAAAAGCTGCTTCTCTGCGAGCCGCCCTGGCACTGGGTGGGCAGAGTCCATCGTGGGCGGGGACTGTCACACTCGGGACCCCTGGGAAGACAGTGGCTCCGTCTCCGAGTGGCCGGTGAGGACGGGAACCGGGACACTTGGCACGGTGGGAAACAGGCACACAGTGCCATGGCATGGACGGGTCTGAGTACAACCACCAGCAGCTGTCCCTGACCATGCACCGGCGCTACTCAAGAGAACCAGAAGCAGGTTTGCGTGGGTCATGTCCAGAGCAGCTGAAGACCCCAGACCTGGGCACCAGAGAGAACCGGGAGCACCGAGCCACAGTACCCACACAGAGCCCAGACCTGGGTGCCAGAGAGAGCCAGGAACACTGAGCCACAGTACCCGCACAGACAGACCTGGGTCCCAGAGAGAGCTGGGAGCACCGAGCCACAGTACCCGCACAGACAGACCTGGGTCCCAGAGAGAGCCGGGAGCACCGAGCCACAGTACCAGCACAGACCCCAGAGAGCCGGGAGCACCGAGGCCACAGCACCCGCTGAGACCCCAGAGAGAGCCGGAGCCACAGCACCCGCACAGACCCCAGAGAGCCGGGAGCACCGAGCCACAGCACCCGCACAGACCCCAGAGAGCCGGGAGCACCGAGCCACAGCACCCGCACAGACCCCAGAGAGAGCCGGGAGCACCGAGCCACAGCACCGCACAGACCCCAGAGAGAGCCGGAGCACCGAGCCACAGTACCCGCACAGACAGACCTGGGTCCCAGAGAGGCAGGGAGCACCGAGCCACAGTACCCGCACAGACAGACCTGGGTCCCAGAGAGAGCAGGGAGCACCGAGCCACAGTACCCGCACAGACAGACCTGGGTCCCAGAGAGAGCAGGGAGCACCGAGCTACAGTACCGCACAGACAGACCTGGGTCCCAGAGAGAGCCGGGAGCACCGAGCCACAGCACCCGCACAGACCCCAGAGAGAGCCGGGAGCACCGAGCCACAGTACCCGCACAGACAGACCTGGGTCCCAGAGAGCCGGGAGCACTGAGCCACAGTACCCGCACAGACAGACCTGGGTCCCAGAGAGAGCCGGGAGCACCGAGCCACAGCACCCGCACAGACCCCAGAGAGAGCCGGGAGCACCGAGCCACAGTACCCGCACAGACCCCAGAGAGAGCCGGGAGCACCGAGCCACAGCACCCGCACAGACCCCCAGAGAGCCGGGAGCACCGAGCCACAGCACCCGCACAGACCCCAGAGAGAGCCGGGAGCACTGAGCCACAGCACCGCACAGACCCCAGAGAGAGCCGGGAGCACCGAGCCACAGCACCCGCACAGACTGTGTCACAGGGTCCAGAACCTCGGCTCTGACAAGGGAAAGATGACAGGATAAACGCCCGGCACTGTCCCCTCAAGTCTGAGCTCGTCGGTGTGGGGTCTCAAAGGGTACTGTGGGGGCCAGGCCCCAAGAACCCAGGGGAGGACCCTGCCGCGGCAGTGGGAGCAGCACAGGTTGGCACCGCAGGGTCCGGGGTCACGGACCCCACTGACCAGCGCCCCGCAGACTGACCATTCACCCTGGGAGGGCCTGTGAGCCCAGTGCCCACAGGGACAGCGCGTCCCAGGAGGTGGCGCTCGGGGTGGGTGGGCAGCAGGGCACAGCCTGCAAAGTGGCCCCCAGAAACCCTGTCTCATGGCCCCAACGTCACCTCCGGAGCGGAGTGGCCTCACACAAGGGACCCAGCAGCACGTGCCAAGTGGCCGCTGACCCCACCCTGCCCCGATGGCTCTCTGTCCCCACTGCCCCCTACCACACAGGGGCCCCATTCAGCAGGCCCCACATTTCTTGCCCTTCTACGGTTCTGTGTGTCAGTTGTGAAGCTTCACAAAATAGGAAAAAGGAGATGAGTAAGAAAAATGGGCTGCGGGAAGACTGGGTGGAGCCCAGGGAGGGGAAGGAAGAACTTTTGCTTCCTCCCTTTTGATCCGACAACCGTCCAGCACCTCCCTAGGTCCTCTGGGTCCCCGACAGCCGTCCAGCACCTCCCTAGGTCCTCTGGGTCTCCGACAGCCGTCCAGCACCTCCCTAGGTCCTCTGGGTCTCCGACAGCCGTCCAGCACCTCCCTAGGTCCTCTGGGTCCCGACAGCCGTCCAGCGCCTCCCTAGGTCCTCTGGGTCCCCGACAGCCGTCCAGCACCTCCCTAGGTAGTGCTGTCCCGGCTCTAGCACGATCTAGATGCCCCATCCAGAATGGGAGAGGCAGAGTGAGAGGGCGGCATGCGGAAATGATCACTCCTAGTTGTAGGGACAGTGCTTCAGGCTGAGACACATTCCCAAACGGGCACAGACGTTGCCTGACCCAGCACAGGGCCCCGAGGCGTCGCCTGATCCAGCACAGGGCGCCCGAGGCGTCGCCCTGACCCAGCACAGGGCGCCGAGACGTCGCCTGACCCAGCTCAGGGCGCCCGAGGCGTTGCCTGACACAGCACAGGGCGCCCGAGACGTCGCCTGAACCAGCACAGGGCCCCCCAAGACGCCGCCTGACCCAGCTCAGGGCGCCCGAGACGTCGCCTGACACAGCACAGGGTGCCCGAGACGCCGCCTGACACAGCACAGGGCGCCCGAGACGCCGCCTGACACAGCACAGGGTGCCCGAGGCGCCGCCTGACCAGCACAGGGCGCCTGAGACGTCGCCTGACCAGCACAGGGCCCTGGAGACGTCGCCTGACCCAGCACAGGGCGCCCGAGGCGTCGCCTGACACAGCTCAGGGTGTCTGGTGGCATCTTCTCTGAAACTCTGCCGGGCCCAGTGCTCCCCAGAGGGCTGTGCTCCCAGCATGTTTGCCAGACCCAGGAGGACGCAACTAGGGGTCACACCCAAAAGTGAGAGGTGACTAACAGGATTTCTGCTTTTTGGCTTTAGGTGTTAAATCAGACCACGAGACTGGAGCTCCAGCTTCTAGAACATTCCCTGTCTACAAACAAACTGGAAAAGCAGATTTCGGATCAGACCAGTGAAATCAACAAGCTTCAGGACAAGAACAGGTACAGAGGCAAGGGACAGCGGCTTCCTGGGAGCAGACCCTGCCCGGCCCGATGCCCAGCTCTGTGCACAGAGTGGGAGATGGACCCTGTCACACCACACAGCTCCCAGTAGCTCAGAGGGCCGAACGAGTACTGTGTTGCGGGTCCGAAGTTCTAGTCCCAGCCCTGTGCTCCCTAGAGCATGTGCTGGGTGCGCCCCTACCCCCAGGAAAGAGGGGTTCGAATGTGTGGGCACCACTTGGGGTTTCACAGTCAGTGCCAGGTCCAGAAGTCGCAGAGGTCAGTGGGCTCTAATGCTGGCACCTCTGCTGGGCGCACCCCAACACAGCCACAGAACCGGAAGCTTCTGTGTGGGAGAAGCTTCCCGGAAGCTCCTCGGTACTTCTGACTTTCCCGTCTCTGGGGACTCAGAAAACCAAGAGCAGCAAGAGCAGTGCGAAGCTCAGGGTGGGCCCCCCGCGACAGCATGTGGTCACTCGTCAGGGCCATCTGCTCAGACAGAGCAGCCAGTACTGGGCGCCCCCGTGTCTCCGTGAAGCTCTGGTTGGCCCCAGCCCTCCTTGCTGACTCCCACGAGCCCCCTCAGCTCCCCAGCAGCCCCTGAATTCCCGCCCGCCCGTCAGCTGAACAGTGATCCAGGAGGCCCGAGCACCGACAGCCACCCGATCCATCCCTTTTCCTTCTCTGAGACCAGACTGGACATGAGCCGAGGCCCGCCTGGCTGGTCCAGGGCTAGCACTGCCTGTCACTGCCCACGGCGGCTCCTGGTGGGCCGGCAGTGAAGACGCCCCACACTCACACACCTGTGGACACTCCAGCCCCCAGAGCAGGCCCCGGGTGGTCACTAGCTGACGCCCGCTCTTCCCCCCCCCCACCCCCCCCCGCAGCCTCCTGGAGCAGAAGGTACTGGCCATGGAGGACCAGCACGTGCTGCAGCTGCGCTCTCTGCGGCCCGAGAAGGACCAGCTGCGGCTGCTGGTGTCCAAGCAGAGCACCGTGATCGACGCGCTGGAGAAGCAGCTGGCCAGCGCCACGGTCAACAGCTCCGCACTGCAGCGGCAGCAGCACGACCTGATGGACACCGCGCGGGCTGCTGGCCATGCTCACCACCGCGCCCCGTGAGTGCCCGCCGGAGGAGGGGGGAGAGGGAGGCGGAGAGGGGGCACGGAGAGAGGAGGCGGCCCTCGGCGGCCTGGGCTCAGCTCCCGTGCCTGCTGTCCCCGCCAGCAGCCAAGAACACGCTGGCCGCCAAGGAGGCTCCGGCGCGTTCAGCGACTGGCGCCGCAGGTGCTCAAGGCGGGGCTCACGACCAGCGGAGTCTACACACTCACCTTCCCCAACTCCACCCAGGAGCTCAAGGTGCGGGGTGCACCCAGCGGCCACCGGGAGGGGACGGGGTCTCTGCCGGGCACGGGCCGGGCTGTTGTGCGGCGCCCTGCCCGGAGAGGTGCCCCGCCTGACCCGAGCTGCCCGCAGGCCTACTGCGACATGGAGACGGGCGGAGGGGGCTGGACGGTCATCCAGCGACGCCTGGACGGCAGCGTGGACTTCCAGAGGACGTGGCGCGAGTACAAAAGAGGTGGGTGCGCGCGCTGCAGCACGCGGCCGGGTGCGCCCGAGACCCCGAGCCCCCAAGCCAGGCGGACCCGGGTCCCAGCGGGCCTCAGCCCCCGGCCTCGCCCTTGCAGGGCTTCGGCGACCGCGGGCGAGCACTGGCTGGGGAACGAGTTCGTGTCGCAGGTGACCTCGCAGCGGCGCTTCCAGCTCGGATCCAGCTGCAGGACTGGGAGGGGAGCGAGGCCTACGCGCTCTGAGCACTTCCGCCTGGCCCCGCGAGGAGCTCAACTACGGTGAGGCCCGGGCGGCTGGCCCTGCAGTGAGCAGCCCCGCCCCGGCGCAGCCCCGCCCCGCAGTGAGCAGCCCGCCCCTGCAGTGAGCAGCCCCGCCCTTGAGCGCAGCCCCGCCCCTGCAGCAAAACCCCGCCCCGAGCGCAGCCCCCGCCCCTGCAGTGAGCAGCCCCGCCCCGAGCACAGCCCCGCCCCTGCAGTGAGCAGCCCCGCCCTCGAGCGCAGCCCCGCCCCTGCAGCAAAAACCCCGCCCGCGCAGCCCCCCGCCCCTGCAGTGAGCAGCCCCGCCCCCGAGCACAGCCCCGCCCCGAGTACAGCCCCACTCCTGCAGTGAGCAGCCCCGCCCCGGCGGCAGCCCCGCCCCGCAGTGAGCAGCCCCGCCCCTGCAGTGAGCAGCCCCGCCCCCGAGCACAGCCCGCCCTCGAGCGCAGCCCCCGCCCCGAGCACAGCCCGCCCCTGCAGTGAGCAGCCCTGCCCCCAAGCGCAGCCCGCCCCTGCAGTGAGCAGCCCCGCCCCGAGCACAGCCCCGCCCCTGCAGCAAAAACCCCGCCCCTGAGAGAGCAGCCCCGCCCCCAAGAGCAGCCCAGCCCCGGCTATGATCCCAACCGTCTGTGGGCAGGAGCCTCTGGACAGTTCCTGAGAAGCCTGGGCGCCCTGAGGACCTTTGGGAATTTACCTCCTGGCAGTGGGGTGTGGGAGAGGTGGAACAGCCAGGAGACGCCCGGTGGGAACAGGAGGGGACCACCGGCGAGGGCAGGCGGGCACACGGGCACAGGTGGCAGTGTGGGGGGGCTCGGGTCCGTGAAGGGCCATGCGGTGCCAACGGCCACATTCGGGCGCTGCGCTGAGCACAGCCTTACGCTCCCCAAGAGTGTGCAGCCCCCAGTGGACTCGATTCCGAGGGCGACTGACCAGAGTCGGGATGGGAGGGTCCACCAGGGTCCTGCGGTGATAACCCACACCCCGACCACTCGGGTCTGACCCTTCACCTTGTCCACTCCAGGACTGACCCCTCATGCTGTCCACTCTGGGCCTGATTCCAGCACAGCCGCTGTGGACTATCGGGCTCAGCAGCAGCCTGGGCCCTGTGAGCAGAGTTGGGGGGGTCCCACCTTCTGCCCTGGTTAATCCACAGAGAACAAGGCGTCAGCGGCTCTCAGACACGGCAATTTCGCCACTATTTTCCCCTCCAACCTAAATATTTTCCATCTGGCAACTGTTGGGATTCTACAGCAGACGAAGGAGGAAAGAAACACAACAATCAAGAATTAAGAGTATTTATACAAGAAGGCATTTCCAAATGGGTCCTCTGCGCTGACAGATGAAAGCCCTCTCAAGTGAGCTGGTTTCTAACGCAAGTCCCTGAGCAGAGAAGAGCCTGTCTGTGGACACGCCACTCCCTCGTGCTCAGCCCGCCCACTGGCAGCATCCCATAAGTTTTTCTTTTTGCTTTTTTTGGGTCATACCCAGCAATGCTCAGGGGTTCCTCCTGGCTCTGCACTCAGGAATTACTCCTGGCGGTGCTCAGGGGACCATACGGGATGCCAGGGATAGAACCCGGGTCAGCCAAGTGCAAGGCAAATGCCCTCCCCCGCTGTGCTATAGCTCCGGCCCCGGATGAGTTTTTCAACCAACGTTATGACCCCTAATAAAACAAGGAATCACTGTGGTAAGAGAAACTGTGGTGTGGCAAAACTCAGGAGGCTCCAAGGACACCAACTCAGGGGAGTGGCAAAAGAGGCGGTTCCCTAAAGAAACGGCCCTAAATGCGGGAAAACAAAATGCACGTTCTGAGAACCCGACAATGAAGCTTTAGGGGAGGCGACACCTGGCGGGGCTCAGGGCTGACCCCTGGCTGTGCTTGACATCACTGTGCTTGGCATCACACAGCTGTGTGCCAGGCAAGCGCCCCCACCCACTGGACTACCTCTCTGGCCTGAGAACCATTCTCTTTATTGAGATGAAAAAGACTGTACACACACCCTTAACTGGGGTGCCTTTCACAACCATCTTGATGCCTCTCTGGTCGGCAGAAGGCACTGGTGCAGAACAGTCTGAGCGGCTTCAGGCAGCCTGTAAGAACAGCCTGAGCGACTTCAGGCCACCTGTAAGAACAGTCTGAGCCACTTCAGGACGCCTGTAAGAACAGTCTGACTTCAGGCTGCCTGTAAGAACAGTCCGAGTGACTTCAGGCCGCCTGTAAGAACAGTCTGAGCAGCTTCAAGCCACCTGTAAGAATAGTCTGAGCGACTTCAAACAACTGTAAGAACAGTCTGAGTGACTTCAGCCCACCTGTAAGAACAGTCTGAGTGGCTTCAAACAGCTATAAGAAAAGAACAGTCTGAGCAACTTCAGGCCACCTGTAAGAACAGTCTGAGTGACTTCAAGCAGCTATAAGAACAATTTGAGTGACTTCAGGCCGCCTGTAAGAACAGTCTGAGCAGCTTCAGGCCACCTGTAAGAACAGTCTGAGCGACTTCAGGCCACCTGTAAGAACAGTCTGAGTGACTCCAGGCTGCTTGTAAGAACTTCGGGCCGCCTGTAAGAACAGTCTGAGCGGCTTAAACAGCTGTAAGAACAGTCTGAACAACTTCAGGCCACCTGTAAGAACAGTCTGAACAACTTCAGGCCACCTGTAAGAACAGTCTGAGTGGCTTTAAACAGCTCTAAGAACAACCTGAGTGACTTCAGGCTACCCGTAAGAACAATCTAAGTGGCTTCAGGCTGCCTTTAAGAGCAGTCTGATGAGGGGCTTCAGGCCACTGTAAGAACAGTCTGAGTGAATTCAGGCCGCCTGTGAGAACAGCCTGAGCGGCTTCCGGTCTGCCCACTGTGGAGCCCCATCCCTGACCTCTGTGAGGGCCTGGCGTGGGGCCCCGGATTCCGAGACCACGAGGACTAGACAGACTCAGTCCCAGAAATGCCTTAGGAGGAGCGTCTAGGGCTGCAGCCCTGGCCCACCCTTTCACCTCCAAACACACCTAGGGAGAAGGTGCCGAAGCCCGTGTGTCCTGTCTGTGCCCTGCCCACCTGTTGCAGCGGGCGCACCTGGAAGCAGGCTGGCAGCGCGCTCTGTAGGACCCAGAGCTGCATTTCTGCTCCGGGGTGCAGCCCCCGCCTCCCACCCCCTGCACATGGCCTGGCCCCCGAGCCCTGGCGTCCCTTCCTGCTATGCTGGTGCATCGGGGTTTGGGAAACCCTCTCTGATGCTCTCTTCACACCAGGGCAGGCGGAAGTGCTCTCATGTGCAGGGTGCGCCTGCCTGTGGACGTTTCCACTCAGTCACGCCCCTCTCTCCCCTGCACGTCCAGGATCCACCTCCAGGGCCTGTCAGGGACGGCCGGCAAGCTGAGCAGCATCAGCCAGCCAGGGACCGACTTCAGCACGAAGGACGCAGACAACGACAAGTGCATCTGCAGGTGCTCCCAGATGCTCACGGAGGTGAGTCCCCGGCTCAGGGACATAGTGCTCCCAGATGCTCACCGGAGGTGAGTCCCCGGTTCAGGGACACAGTGCTCCCAGATGCTCACCGGAGGTGAGTCCCTGGGCTCAAGGACAGTGCTCCCAGATGCTCACTGGAGGTGAGTCCTCGGGCTCAGGGACACGGTGCTCCCAGATGCTCACCGGAGGTGAGTCCCCGGCTCAGGGACACAGTGCTCCCAGATGCTCACCGGAGGTGAGTCCCCGGGCTCAGGGACACAGTGCTCCCAGATGCTCACCGGAGGTGAGTCCTCGGCTCAGGGACACAGTGCTCCCAGATGCTCACCGGAGGTGAGTCTTCGGGCTCAGGGACACAGTGCTCCCAGATGCTCACCGGAGGTGAGTCCCTGGGCTCAGGGACAGTGCTCCCAGATGCTCACTGGAGGTGAGTCCTCGGGCTCAGGGACAGTGCTCCCAGATGCTCACTGGAGGTGTGTCCCTGGGCTTAGAGCTCTCAGCAGCCCCCGTCCAGGGTGCCGGGGGAGGAGGTGGTCCCTGCTCCAGCAGAGGACACGGACAGACTCCAGCAGGGGATGTCCAAGCACCCAATGACAGAGCCTGAATCTGCTCAAGGGGGTCGCCAGTGAGACAAAGGCTGACCTTGCTGCACTGTACTAGCAGGGACAGAGACCCCAGGGTGGGGGCCGCCAGGACGAGGGTGCCCACTCTGAGTACCCTGCAGGCCCTCAGGGGCGGCTGCTAAGAGCGACTGTGCGACCCGACTGCAGCCCTGGGCACCTGTACAATTGGCCTCTCGCTGCCCGACGGCCCTGACAGCCAGTGGCCGGGAAAGTGGGGGGACCAAGCCTGGGGCTGAGTCCCCGCTGTGGACGGGCGGGGGCAGGGCGAGTGGCCATGCCTGAGCCGTGTCCCTGCTGAGGACGGGGCAGGGACAGACCAGCATCCAGACTGCAGGCAGCAAGGCACCCGTCCCCAGGGAAGGAGGCCAGAGCAGGTCCTGGTGGGAGCACGGACACTGGCCTTCCCCACGGGCAGCCCCGGACCAGGCTCCGTGAACGGAGCAGGAAGGGAAACCTGGTGACAAGGTGAGCCCAGCCGGGAGAGGGAGCCCGCCATGGACACAGGTGCTCGTCTTGGTGGCCTGGACTGGCCACGAGGCAGGAGGAGCCCACCAGCCGCATCTCTGCTTCTGCTGCACCCGGGAGGAGGGGGGGGGGGGGGGTGCGCCCCTCCCGCAGGCCCAGCCCTGACGCCTCCTGTTCGCCCCACAGGCTGGTGGTTCGACGCCTGCGCCCTCCAACCTCAACGGCATGTGTTACCCGCAGAGGCAGAGCACCAGCAAGTTCAACGGCATCAAGTGGTACTACTGGAAAGGGTCGGGCTACTCGCTCAGGGGCACCGCCATGATGATGCCCGCAGACTTCTGAGGGCAGCCGCCGCTCACACTGCACTCACGCACACACACTCACAGTCACACACTCACCATCAGTCACACACGACATGCATACTCACACACACAACATACAATACACTCACACACAGTCACGCTCATTCATTCACACACCTACACATACACACACATACAGACACACACACAGACACAGACACACACACAGACACACAGACACACACACAGACACAGACACACACACAGACACAGACACACAGACACACAGACACACAGACACACACACACACACACACACACACACACACACACACACTGAGATTCCAGGAAGGTCTCTGGGCCAGACTGGGTGGACTGTGAAGAGGATAGACTGTGTGGGGCTCTGTGGCCCAAGCGTGAAGACGGTGGTGTGCTTTGGGAGTAACTCGGGCTGGGCCTGTGTGCACTGTGCAATCTCTGCCGTGGCCCAGCTGCTCAGACCACGGCACAGCAACATTTGAAGCCACTTGAACCCTCATGTTTTCAGGGGCTCTCTGGGGCCATTTCACCTCTAACCTTGGGGACAGACACAGCCAGCCACGGCCACCCAACCCCGGGACACTCACAGCTGGCCACGGCCATCAAACCTGGAACAATCACAGCTGGCCATGGCCACTCAACCTGGGTCACTCACAACTGGCCACGGCCACCCAACCCCGGAGACTTACAGCTGGCCATGGCCAACCAACCCAGAACACTCACAGCTGGCCACGGCCATCCAACCCTGGGAGACTCACAGCTGGCCACGGCCACCCAACTCGGGGCACTCACAGCTGCCCACGGCCACCCAACCCAGGGCACTCACAGCTGCCCACGGCCACCCAACCTGGCCATCACTGAAGCAGTGCTGAGTTGTGCTCCACCACCTCAGACAGAACACGCTGAACCCTCCGGTCTCGGTTCTCCGAGCCCCTGAAGAGTCGGCACTGGCCAGCTGCCCCCTCTGTTAATAGGAAATATTTTAGTGATTAAACGTAACTTATTAGGTGAGTGACGCCCTCTCACTCATGTGTCTGGCGGGATAGGACGGTGGGACAGAAGCTGTCCAGAGGTGAGAGAAGCCTCCTGCTTGCGGCGTGAGCGCGGCTCCTCGCTGGACCTGGGGAGAGGCCTCCTGCCAGGCCACGGCGGGCAGCCCTGAGGTCCCGCAGCCGGGCATCCTCGCCGCCCGCACAGCCCATCCCCTGCACGCCGGCCCACCCCTTCTCCCTCTGGTGTGGCTCCGGCACCTGGTGGGCAGCCCTGCTCCTGAAGAGGGCGGGGACACAGCGAGGTGACTAGGAGTGGGACAGAACCGGGTGCTGGGACGGGAAAGGGGTCACTGTAGCTCAGCTCAGTGTCACAAAGCACCTTCCTCAGCGTAAGTGGACACTTCTCTCCCGGGGCACCAAGACAACCACGGGCACATGGGCCTTCCTGCTGCGGGGCCGGGTGGACCCTGGGTAGCCGCAGGGAGCACGCGACACCTAAGCCCAGAACACACTGTGGCCACGCAGCCAGTGGGGCTCCCAAAGCAAGGGTGCTCCCGCGCGAGCGTCACCGTGCTCCTCCTCCTCCCGCGCATCACCGTCCTCCCGCGTCCTCCAACGCCCAAACCTGCCCTACTCCGGCTCCCATCACAGGCCCCAGCCCTGAGCAGAGGCTGCGAAAGGCCCAAGGAAAGGCAGGTGAGAGGTCACGGCCTCACCCCCTCCACCCCACGGTGCACAAAAAGCACCTGGACGCAGCGTCACGGGCCCTTGGGCACTGTCCGGCGCCCTCCCACGCAGCCCGGTCCACTCGCTCCCTATGGCCATCCAACTTGGCCTCACGGGGAAGCCCCGACTGGACACCCACGGCCGTCCCTGTCAGCCGACCGACACCTAAGCACGCGAGAAAGAGAAGAGAGTATCAGACTCACCGAGCTGCAGGGAAGTGGCTGTGAAGTTCAAAAGGCTCCTCGGGGACCCAGTGACCGGCCTCCAGAGACCACAGCACCTGTAGGCAGGGGAGGTGGGGCTGAAGCGGGCCACGGAAGCATCCCCTCCCCAGGCCGCGATGCCCCCTGCCTGCATGCTGGACACGGTGTGCACCTGGTCGGGGCTGCAGGGTCACTGACACGGGCTCTCATCCGAGTGGCCGCGAGCAGTCAGGGCACCGGGGAGTGGCTGCAGCCCCGGGGAGCAGCGCCTGGCTCTGCACCGGACTCCCAGAAACAGGCAGGCGTCCCCAGACCCCCACCACCGGCTTCCTCCTGTGCGAGGGGCCCGAGGCTCGCAGCACCCTTGGAACCAAACGCCAACACCTGCACCCTGGGGCGGCTCATAGGGCAGGTCAGTCACCTTTCAGGTCGCCGGGCTGGACCCCAAAAGGAGGGAGACGCCCCTCGTGAAGGGCACCAGATGTGTCCATGAGGAACGAGACCTGCGTCTCCTGCACTAGGCAGCTGTGTGGGCCGCTGCACCAGGCCAGAGCAGGTGCGGGCGATCCCTGGCACCGCTGGGGGCACCCATCGCAGCCTTCACGGCAGACAGTGGCGAGAACACGGAAACTGGACGGTCAGTTCACTGGGAGAAGCAGACGGGCGGGACTGGACTGAGACCAAATCCTGACGGCGTGCAGGGCTCAGCTACAGGCACTCAGCCTCCACACGTGTGTCAAGGTGTGACCATGGGAAAACACACGGACACGGGTGAGCACGTAAACACGGTAACCTGAGCATGGAAACGCGAATGTGAACATGCATGCGACACACGCGGCGTTTGAATCTGTGTAAGCATGTGTACACAGGCGTATGTGGAAGTATGCACATGTACATGTGGGCACACGTGGGCGTGTCGGCGCATGAGCGTGTGCTGTGCACACACACTGCTGCGTAGACGGAAGGCCCCGGGTCTGGGTCCGAGGAGCCCAGGCACTGCAGCTGGGCCCCGCAGTGCCTCATGGCCCGGGAAGGCGGCGGCAGGGTCAGAAGCCTCACAAGTTCACTTATACCCGCAAACTTCCCATTTTGGAGGCTTTCGAGCAACACGGACTGTCCCCACTGCACGGGGATACTTGCCGACCTGGCCACTGGACCTAGCTGGACGCCGACAGCCCAAGGGACCCGCAGCAGCTGCAGAGGCACCGGCTCCCCCACCCGGCCCCGAGAAAAGAACAGAGAAGCCAGGGCTGCCTTCGGGCAGCGGCTCTGGAGCGTCCTCGCCAGCGCCAGCGCTCAGAGGGCGGCCCTGGGGCACCTTCCTTCTCCCCCTCCTCAGCCCCTACTGGGACGCTAACCCAGAATTCAGCTCCACGCCCACCACCAGTGTACCTAGGGCCTTTCCTTTCAAGCCAGCCAGACGGCTGGGGTGACCCCAAGCTTCCGGCTCAGCAAGAGGTCAGACTAGTGATGTCACTGCAAGGAAAGCGACTCAACCCTGGGCTTCTGCCTCCGAAGGGCCCTGTGGTTGTGGCGGACAGTAAGTGGCTGACTGTGGCTGCGGAGGTGACAGAGCCCCAGGACACCTGCCACGGGCCTTGCACAGCTGTGGTGGCTGCTCCACACACTGGCACACATTTGGTCTTGTGAGCACCACCACAGGACAGGCCCCATGCTGCCAGCCACGTCCCCCCCCCCCACCATCGAGCTGTGACCTGACACTTGGGCATCGCGACCTTCCGCTTCAGGACCATCAGGCTGGGTACAGCAGCCCTGGGTGAGGCCAAGTCCAGAGGCTGCGGGGCTCAGGGCTGCCTCCCAGGGGCAGGAGAGAGTGGGGAGGACACAGAACAGTACTCACATGCACACACATGCACACTCACGCACATGCATACTCACACGCACACACACGCATTCACATGCACACACACTCACATGTACACACGCATGCATACTCACACGCACGCACACTCACATGCACACTCACACACGCATACTCACATGCACACATACTCACACTCACATGTACACACGCATATGCATACTCACACGCACACACATTCACATGCACACATACTCACACACATGTACACACGCATCATGCATACTCACACACACATTCCCATGCACACATACATACTCACACACATATACTCATATGCACAAACACGCACTCACATGTACACTCACATGCACACACGCATACTCACATGCACACACGCACTCACATGCACACATACTCACACACTCACATGTACACACGCACATGCATACTCACGCACACACACATTCACATGCACACATACTCACACACATGTACACACGCACATGCATACTCACACACACATACTCATATGCACAAAAACGCACTCACATGTACACATACACTCACACGCACACACACTCACATGCACACACACTCACATGCATACTCATATGCGCACACACATGCACACTCGCACATGCACACACCCAGAGCGAGGGAGACTCAGGAGGCAGCAGCAAACTTGGCTGTCCGGAGGTGACAGGCCTCGTCTCTGGGACTCCTGGTGAGAAGCCGGCCGTGTTTTTCTGTGGTAACTTCCTGCTGCCGTGGGTAGGAAACAGGCGATTCCTGACAGATTCCTATTTCTGAGACTCTGCCAGGCGGTCAGTGGGTAGCAGCAAAACACAAGGGGCTCCCGGGACTCTGGGGCACAGCCGAAGGGCTCCCGGGACACTGGGGCACAGCCGAAGGGGCTCCCGGGACACTGGGGCACAGCCAAAGGGGCTCTCGGGACACAGCCGAAGGGGCCTCGGGACACAGCCGAAGGGGCTCCCGGGACACTGGGGCACAGCCAAAGGGGCTCTCGGGACACAGCCGAAGGGGCTCCCGGGACTCTGGGGCACAGCCGAAGGGGCTCGGGACACTTCGGGACACAGCCGAAGGGGCTCCCGGGACACTGGGGCACAGCCAAAGGGGCCTCGGGACACAGCCGAAGGGCTCCGGGACACTGGGGCACAGCCGAAGGGGCTCCCGGGACACTGGGGCACAGCCGAAGGGGCTCCCGGGACACTGGGGCACAGCCGAAGGGGCTCCCGGACACTGGGGCACAGCCGAAGGGGCTCCCCGACACTGGGGCACAGCCGAAGGGGCTCTCGGGACACTCGGGACACAGCCGAAGGGGCTCCCGGGACTCTGGGGCACAGCCGAAGGGGCTCTCGGGACACAGCCGAAGGGCCTCAGGACACAGCCGAAGGGGCTCTCGGGACACAGCCGCTCAGAGGGTGGGCACTGCCCAGGCACCCAGGAACTGCCAACGCCCCTGCAAGAAAAGGCCTAGCCAGGATCCACACGGATCTGTGCTATATTTCTGCCCAGGCCTCCAGCTCTGCGGCGCTGGGAGACTCTCCCCTACAGGAAGTCACAGATGCCGCACAGACCCCAAAATGAAAACTCTCACAGTGATGTTTGCCTTGGAGGTGGTGGCTGCGGCCACGCGGGCTACTTTAGGAAACCCCCACGTTACAGGCAGGACTCTGTCCCGAGAGCTCATCCACCTTGGAGTGGACACATCCTGGGCACCATCATCTCTCCAGCACCCTGTGTGAACCAGGAGAGTGTTCAACGGTGGAGCTCAGGTATGGCATGCTCAAGGCCCAAGTTGGAGCCCTGCACCACTGGGCCTGACCCTGGGCCCCAGCAGTAAGGGGAAGGCCAGCTGCAATTCACCCCAGTGTTCAGCTGAATGCTGTCAGAGAATGAAGGGGCCGCCTGGAGGCAGACAGAGCTGCTCCGAGTGGTTCTCAGGATGTGGCTGGTCTCCCGGCTACACCCCCCCCCCCACCCCCATGTGGCGACTGTCTGCACTTTCCGGGAACATGGTGATCCCGGCTGAGGCCTGAGTGACAGGAGGTGGAGGGTCTGTTGGCCAACACGCAACACACGTGGTCTCTGCTTCAGAGCGGAGGACGGGTGACCCCCAACAGGCACCCCTCGCTCACCCACCATCTGCGGAATGCTGCAGCTCCTGGCACTCGGGGCAAGCAAGCTGGGTAGTGGCTGGGGCATGGGGCAGTTTGCCGTGAGGTGTCCTGCGCATTCTCTGTCCTGGTTCCTGACGGTAGCCGAGACCTGAGCACTGGCTGTGGAGCCCGCAGTGGTGCCCTCCGAGCCTGTCACCTCTAAGCATCGCTAGGTGGAGGTCTTCTGTGGCACATATGGACAGTAGGTGCCGCCTCCTTTATGGCCCCTATGAGCAGTGAGGTGGCGTATCTTTTCCAGCGGGTACCTCCTATTCCTTTTCCTTGTCTGACCACTGTGGTGGGACTTCCGTAACGCTCTAAAGGACCATGGGAACAGACGCCTTTCCCCAGTGGCATGGGCTGATCTCAGAGGGCGTCCCCCGTTCCTCACCATCAGACAGGGCACTTGCTGGGGCCCATGGTACACAGCCGCACACCGTGATTCCGTGGAGGGTTTTAACCGTGAATGGATTTCTCGGCCTCCACTGATACAACCATGAGCTTTGCGTTTCCTTCGGTGGATGCGGTGCAGTAGAGGAAAGACCCTCAAGCCAGGTCTTCCTCATGCCAGGAAGACCCCCACTCGGCCACTCTGATACATGGCCGCTTGCTGTAGCGAGGATTGTGCTGGCGAGACCCTGGAGGCTCTCTGCATCGGTGCTCATCGGGAAATCGGGGCTCTGTCAGTGACTCTGCCAGGGTGGGGAGGGTTCCCTGCTCTTCCAGAAGAGTGGGGGAGTCAAAGGCAGCTAGATCCCACTAGGAAACCCACCTGACCGGGCTCCTGCTCTGGGGAGGTTTGAGCCCCCGGAGGTTCCTCAGAACTGACCTCATGATTGACTCTTCAGGCCTCTGTGGCCTCTTTCTGCCCTAGAGCGTCTGTTGTTTCTCCCACTCTCCAGCTCGCTGGCAGAGCTGCTCCGGGAACTTAGGCGTCAGCGGTCAGTTCTCCCCTTTCCTCTTTTTATCCAAATTATTTGGGTTTTCCTGTCTTCCCGAGAGAGTGGGAAGTGCTGCACGGGTTTCCTGTCCCCAGGACACCACGTGTTGTGACAGAGTCACAGAGTGGACGCCGTGACCGGCCCTTTAGACCATGGCGGGAAGATGGAACACTTCTCGTGGTGACTCTAGATGGACAGTCTGTCCATGTCGTTCATCGCTCAGAAGAAAACAGCCTCTGACTTCACTGTTCTCTGAGTATCACTGTCACTGTCTTCCCATTCATTGATTTGCTCGAGTGGGCACCAGTAACGTCTCCATATGTCCTGTTACAAGCAAGTGTAGCCCAAGGGCATCTGCTCGCTCCAGGGACAGGAAGAGCCTCAAACCATTCTTCAGGTCATGGAATTGAGGTCCAAAATTGTTACTAGTTTTTGGCATAACGAATAAAACATGGGTAGCTTGCCAGGCTCTGCCGTGTAGGTGGTATAGTCTCAGTAGAAGGCTCTCATCTCGAGCATTTACTGATGAAACTTATAGGGAAAAGATCAGGTTTTCTCTTGGATGGAGCTCTGAGAAACTGTGGAGCCTGGATGTTGAGAATGACCGCATGATGTGTGGGTTGCTCTGGCTTCTTGCTAGGCTCACTGAGATGACGGGCATCAGTTAGAACCTGTCTAGAACTGTATACAGTGTATACATGTGAAAGCTCCTGGGAAGGACCTTATCTTAAAATCAGTATTATCTAAGAATATCCACCAGGGGAGCTGTGGGTCTGGCGTGGGTGGCTCTCTCGGGGAAGCTGGCACGGAGGTGGAGGAAAGGGCAGAGCCCAAATCTCCGCCTCCAAGTCCGGCCAGCATGGTCCCTTCCCTGCACGTGTGAGCCGAACCCTTGGAGCAATGTTGGACTTGGCCAGGGGCTGGCCGAGCCCTTACCGGGAGGAGAGCTCCGTGGATTGCTTCCACGTGGGGCCGGCCGAGCAGTGCAGCTGTGGGTCTGGAGTGGGTGGGTCCGGATCTCCTCGGGGTTGCAGAGGAGCTGTCCTCTGAGTAACTTCCTTGATTTCTGGTCTCTGCTCTAGTTCCTATTCTCCCTGTTTTAGACTCGCGTTTTCTCCTGCTCCCTCGCTGGGCGGCGTTTGCTGCTGTGAACGTCGCCGGGCCCTGTCTCTGCACGCCCCATGGGTGTCGGTCTCACTCCCATTCGAGTCAGAGAATCTTTTTATTTCTACTCAATTCCTCTCCGACGCGACGGCAGGCTGACAGGGTGCTGCTCGCCTCCAAGTCAGGGCTCGTGAATTCTCCTGCAGGACTGGGCCGAGGAGGCAGGCCTGGCCGTGGTGGGGGGGTCACTTCGGCGGTACCAGGGTGGACCGGAACAACGGTGGAGCTCCGGCACAGTGAGTTCTCCGGTCTTTGCTCTCCACCGCTGAGTTCTATCTTCCAGGCACGTGGCCGGAAGGTCCCGGACACGGCGTCCACTCTGTGACTCTGTCACCACACGCGGTGACCTGAGGATCAGGAACCGTGCAGAGCCCTGCGGCCTCCTGTCCCAGTTCTTCCCTCTCGTCTGTGGATATTTGCTCTTTTGGCCGAGGTCTGTCCAGTGCGCCTGGTCATGAGGGTGCTGCGTGCCCAGCCCATGGAGGCCGCCAGAGAATGTCGTCTGCGTGTGGGTGAGTCGACTGCTTCTCACCACTGTCCCTTGGCCAGCATGCGACGCCCGTCATGGTCTGAGTCTTCCCCCTTTCTCCTTGTTCTGAAACACCACCCAAGTGCTACACTCAGGGGCACCTTTCCTAAACCAGTTCAGAGGCTAAACCCGTCCTGAGGTACAGACTATGAAGCAATGAGCACAACACGAGGGTCCCAAGCCCACAGGGCCGAAAAAAGGCTCTGCATGGGGGTGCCAGGATCCATCCCAGACAACACCAGTACCTGTTTTCAACGGTACCTGAAAACGGAGCTAGGAGTAGCCCCCTGAGCACTGTTGAGGGGTACCCCGTCAATAACAACCATCCAGCTCTGGAGGACGGGAAGGGTGACGACTGACAGGAAAACAGAGAAGCAGTGTTAGCCTCCATGAGTGATTCACAGGGGCATGACAGCACACGAGACTCTATGGGAAGACAGTGCAGAGGCTAACAGGAGAGCGGCCCCCGTGTGAATCCACAGGAGACAGTGTAGACGCTAACAGGAGAGCGGCCCGTGTGAATGCACAGGAGACAGTGTAGACGCTAACAGGAGAGCGGCCCCGTGTGAATGCACAGGAGACAGTGTAGACGCTAACAGGAGAGCGGCCCGTGTGAATCCACAGGAGACAGTGTAGACGCTAACAGGAGAGCGGCCCCGTGTGAATCCACAGGAGACAGTGTAGACGCTAACAGGAGAGCGGCCCCGTGTGAATCCACAGGAGACAGAGACCACCGCGTGACCCCATGTTGGAAAGAGCCCCCAGGAGATGCTGTGGTCACGTCACCTAGCTACAGCAGTGCTGGGACAGGGATGGAGGGCGAGCGGCTCAGTGCTGCCCCTCACTGCCCCACCCTCTGCTGCGGGCTCAGGAGCGCTGACCACTGCCCTGTCCTGCAGCTCCCCCTGCTACACCTGGGCTCTGACCCAGAGAGATCTGCCGATGGAAAAGGGCATAAAGACTTGGACACAGAGCACACACCAGCTCACCGCCCAGGGGCACCAGCTCGCCCACGACACTTACCCACTCCCAGGACAGCACCCAGCAGCCGCGGGCAAGGCCGAGGAGCACACTAAGGGTGCGCAGGGGTGCCCGGCCAGCACATGGGTGGTGCTGTCGTTCACTTCCTGGGCCACAGAAAAGCCGTGCAGCTGGTTCAGCACCTGGGTGACCAGGCTCCGCTCCCCTGGGGACAGAGTCAGTTAGCAGGGGCACTGGAAGGACAGTGATGGCCATGTAGTCCCCAGCACTTCGCTCCAGCACGCGCTCCAGCACGCGCTCCAGCACTCACTCCAGCACTCGCTCCAGCACTCGCTCCAGCACGCGCTCCAGCACTCACTCCAGCACTCGTTCCAGCACTCGCTCCAGCACTCGCTCCAGCACTCACTCCAGCATTCACTCCAGCACTCGCTCCAGCACTCGCTCCAGCACTCGCTCCAGCACTCACTCCAGCACTCGCTCCAGCACTCACTCTAGCATTCGCTCCAGTACTAGCTCCAGCACTCGCTCCAGCACTCGCTCCAGCACTCGCTCCAGCACTCACTCCAGCACTCACTCCAGCATTCGGTACAGTACTAGCTCCAGCACTCGGCTCCAGCACTCGCTCCAGCATTCACTCCAGTACTCGCTCCAGCACTCGCTCCAGCACTCGCTCCAGCATTCACTCCAGCACTCGCTCCAGCACTCACTCCAGCACTCACTCCAGTACTCGCTCCAGCATTCACTCCAGCATTCACTCCAGCATTCGGCTCCAGCACTCGCTCCAGCACTCGCTCCAGCATTCACTCCAGCATTCACTCCAGCATTCGCTACAGTACTAGCTCCAGCACTCACTCCAGCATTCACTCCAGTACTCGCTCCAACACTCGCTCCAGCACTCACTCCAGTACTCGCTCCAGCATTCACTCCAGCACTCGCCTCCAGCACTTGCTCCAGCATTCACTCCAGCATTCACTCCAGTACTCGCTCCAGCATTCGGCTCCAGCACTCGCTCCAGCACTCGCTCCAGCACTTGCTCCAGCATTCACTCCAGCATTCACTCCAGCACTCGCTCCAGCACTCGCTCCAGCACTCGCTCCAGCACTCACTCCAGCACTCGCTCCAGCACTCACTCCAGCACTCACTCCAGCACTCGCTCCAGCACTCGCTCCAGCACTCGCTCCAGCACTCGCTCCAGCATTCACTCCAGCACTCACTCCAGCACTCGTTCCAGCACTCGCTCCAGCACTCGCTCCAGCATTCACTCCAGCACTCGCCTCCAGCACTCGCTCCAGCACTCGCTCCAGCATTCACTCCAGCACTCACTCCAGCACTCGCTCCAGCACTCGCTCCAGCACTCGCTCCAGCATTCGGCTCCAGCACTCGCTCCAGCACTCGCCTCCATCACTCGCTCCAGCATTCCGCTCCAGCACTCGCTCCAGCACTCGCCTCCAGCACTCACTCCAGCACTCGTTCCAGCACTCGCTCCATCACTCGCTCCAGCACTCGCTCTAGCACTCGCCTCCAGCACTCGCTCTAGCACTCGCTCCAGCACTCGCCTCCAGCACTCGCTCCAGCACTCGCTCCAGCACTCGCTCCAGTACTCACTTCCAGCACTCGCTCCAGCATTCGCTCCAGTACTCACTTCCAGCACTCGCTCCAGTACTCACTTCCAGCACTTGCTCCAGCATTCGCCTCCAGTACTCGCTCCAGCACTCACTCCAGTACTCGCTCCAGCACTCACTCCAGCACTCGCCTCCAGTACTCGCTCCAGCACTCGGCTCCAGCACTCGCTCCAGTACTCACTTCCAGCACTCGCTCCAGCATTTGCTCCAGTACTAGCTCCAGCACTCGCCTCCAGCATTCATTCCAGCACTCACTCCCAGCACTCGCTCCAGAACTCACTCCAGTACTCACTCTAGTACTCACTCTAGTACTCACTCCAGCACTCACTCCCAGCACTTGCTCAAGTACTCACTCCCAGCATTCACTCCAGCACTCACTCCAGCATTCGCTCCAGTACTCGCTCCAGCACTCGCTCCAGTACTCACTCCAGTACTCACTCTAGTACTCACTCTAGTACTCACTCCCAGCACTCGCTCCAGCACTCACTCCCAGCACTCGCCCCAGCACTCACTCCAGTACTTGCTCCAGCACTCACTCCCGCACTTACTCCAGCAATCACTCCCAATACTCAGTCCCAGCACTCAGTCCCAGCACTCACTCCCAGCACTCACTCCAGCTACACTCCCAGTACTCACTCGGGCTGTAGTCTTGTCATCACCAGTGTGCGCGTGGGCTGGAGTGCAGAGAAGGAAGACATGGTCAGAAACACACGAACCACCCTTGGGAATGTCCAGCACAGGTTCAGACCCCACGGCATAGCTCAGACCAAAACACTCGTATTCAGCAGGAATAATCGTCCGTCAGACACAGACGCAGATATTCTCCCTGAACCAACCGGTTTGGTCTCACCCCCACAGAAGTGGGTTCCGGCAGTGGCCAGGCAGACCATGAAAGCAGTGTGTGGCGGGGCCCCGGGAGGAGTGCTGGGCTCTGGGCTCGCAGGTCCAGCACCTGACCGGCTTCTGTGGTGGGGGTGGGGCGGCCGCACCGTGTAGACAGTGCTGGGGTCACAGCTGGGAACCTGCGTAAACCTGAGACTCTGGACTACAACCGGCAACGCTCCGGAGTATAGTGGGCTTCTCGCCTCCAGCTGCTGGAGCACGTGAGGGGCAGCGGGACAGGCCCAGTGGCTCCGCACGTGGGGGCCTGGCCCCCTCCCGGCATCTGAAGCCCCAGGACACTGAATGCTGAGGGCTCAGGTGCCCATTTCCAGGACCCGCTATTCAGGAACCGGTGAGCGTGTTTACAATATAGACAGATAATTCTGCAGGAAAAGCAAACACACCCCTTAAACAAACGGGATTTCAACATGGTGAGTCTGTGTGAGCTGATGTGAAGAACACCGAGAAGCTTGTGTGGCCGCCGTCTCCCTCTCTGTCCCACGCTCCCTGCTGAGGTGACAGATGCCCAGCTTTCTCCTCTCTGTCCCGCTCCCTGCTGCGTGGGTGACTCCATCTTAGTCTCCATCTTAGACGGAGTCTTGTGGCTCCATCCAAGAGCCACAAAGGCAGAGGCCATGGCTGGCCTCGCTTCATCTGCGACTCCGAACTGTGGCTCCAGATGCCGTGGCCACGGTGAGTGATGCTGCTTCCGTTCCCTCTCCAGCTACTGGATCACCCAGGAACAACAACCAGACTCATTCTGAACCGACCATGCTGGGATTGGCCACAGCTGGGCGCTCGCGAATGGGAGGCACGAAGTCCCACCTCACAGGAAACAGCCCTGCAGTCTCGGGACGCCTGGCTTTGGGCAGGGGGCCGGCTCTGGGCTGCCGGTGGCTGTCTCTGATGCTGGCCAGTGGCTCTAAAGCCCTTGCCCCTCCCTCCGTCCTGGCTCATGCTCTGGTCTCCGGCCCAGGCGGCTGCACTCACAGGCCCAGGTCCAGGCAGGGGCAGAGCTTAGGGACACAGGGGGGCATTTCCTTTCCACACCTCACTCGAGGGAAAGACCGTTCCCAGACACCTCCCCGAAAGACCCTGGCCCCTGTCCCCGCAGCACGCCCCGCCAGGGTGGGTCTTGCTTGCAAAGGGCCAGTAGACAAGAGTGAATGTCCATGGTCAGCGGGACATCACCTGCAGACCTAGTGGCCCTCCCTGTCCTCCGGGCCACGCGCTTGCGCGCCCTCCCTCGCCAGTCCGTCGGTCTGAGCGGAGTGTGAGATCACGTGCAGTTTCCAACCAACCTGGGCGTCGCCTCTTCTCCCTTGCCGGCTTCTCAGAGTCATGCTGGCCCCGACATTCTTTCGGGGGTGCTGCAGTGTCGGGCTGTGAGGCTCCACCTGGCACACCTAGAACCCAAGCAGACGGCAGGCCGGTGACCACCAACACGGGTCATGGAGAGGAAGACACACATGCAGAAAAGGGGCCAGGCGTGTGCTCGCACAAGGCCAGCTGCGGGCACACGGTCTCAGCACACGCTCGGCCCAGGCCAGAAGCCCTCTGGGGCTACGGGCTCGAATATGGACCTGTAAAAAGTGTCTTCAAGTCCGTAGCGTTTGATCTGTGCGTTCACCCTTCTCACACACCAGCACGGCCAGTGGCGGCAAGAGTCCTCGTGGAAGGCCTGCCGCCCCTGCCCTCCGAGTCTGGCACCCCCACTTGCATCTCGTGGTCAGCGCAGCTCAGGAAGCGCCCGAGCCCATGGCCCAGAGACCAGCTCCTGTAGCCACCATCCGCCCCAGAGCTCATGAGGACTCGCTCCTGGCTCTGCAGAGTTCAGGGGCTCTGGTGGGACACAGCAACCATCCAGCCTCGCCATGAGCCTGGGCGGTGGGGCGGCTCGGCACTGAGAACGGTAGCAGCCCTCGTGCTGTGGCTTCATCCGCAAACCAGCGATTCAAGGGTCTTAGAAAGACCATGGAGGAAATGGCTGCATCCCTGACAAGGGGCAGGTGAGCTGTTCTGTCCCCGTCACCTCTGCTGGCACGTGCTACAGAAGCACCACCGGGATGGTTGGCCGACAGGTCACAGAACACTGCAGGAGTCAGCTGACAGGTGAGGGAAAGCCTCTGCAGTGACACCTGGCTGGCTGGCACACCCTGCAGGGACAGTCAGCTGACAGTCAGGGGAACACCCTCTGCTGCAGAGAAGTCGGACAACAGATGACAGGTGAAAGCATCCTCTGCAGTGAGGTGACGGGAACACCATCTGCGGGGACAGTCAGCTGATGGTGATGGGAACACCCTCAGCGGGGACAGTCAGCTGATGGTGATGGGAACACCCTCTGCGGGGACAGTCAGCTGATGGTGATGGGAACACCCTCTGTGGGGACAGTCAGCTGATGGTGATGGGAACACCCTCTGTGGGGACAGTCAGCTGATGGTGACGGGAACACCCTCTGTGGGGACAGTCAGCTGATGGTGACAAGAAAACCTTCTGCAGAGACAGTCAGCTGATGGTGAAGGGAACACCTTCTGGAGATAGTCAGCTGATGGTGAAGGGAACACCATCTGTGGGGACAGTCAGTTGATGGTGACGAGAACACCCTCTGCGGGGACAGTCAGCTGATGGTGATGGGAACACCATTTGCAGGGACAGTCAGCTGATGGTGACGGGAACACCGTCTGTGGGGACAGTCAGATGATGGTGATGGGAACACCATCTGCAGGGAGTCAGCTGATGGTGAAGGGAACACCATCTGTGGGGACAGTCAGTTGATGGTGACGAGAACACCCTCTGCGGGGTCAGTCAGCTGATGGTGACGGGAACACCATCTGCAGGGACAGTCAGCTGATGGTGACGGGAACACCGTCTGTGGGGACAGTCAGTTGATGGTGATGGGAACACCATCTGCAGGGAGTCAGCTGATGGTGAAGGGAACACCATCTGTGGGGACAGTCAGTTGATGGTGACGGGAACACCCTCTGCGGGGACAGTCAGCTGATGGTGATGGGAACACCATCTGCAGGGAGTCAGCTGATGGTGATGGGAACACCAACTGCAGGGAGTCAGCTGATGGTGACGGGAACACCGTCTGTGGGGACAGTCAGCTGATGGTGATGGGAACACCATCTGCGGGGAGTCAGCTGATGGTGAAGGGAACACCGCCTGCAGGGACAGTCAGTTGATGGTGACGGGAACACCGTCTGCGGGGGACAGTCAGCTGATGGTGATGGGAACACCAACTGCAGGGAGTCAGCTGATGGTGACGGGAACACCGTCTGCGGGGACAGTCAGCTGATGGTGATGGGAACACCATCTGCAGGGAGTCAGCTGATGTTGACGGGAACACCGTCTGCGGGGACAGTCAGCTGATGGTGACGGGAACACCGTCTGTGGGGACAGTCAGCTGATGGTGATGGGAACACCATCTGCAGGGACAGTCAGCTGATGGGAACACTGTTCTGCGGGGACAGTCAGCTGATGGTGACAGGAACACTGTCTGAGGGGAGAGTCAGCTGATGGGTGACGAACACCCTCTGCGGGGACAGTCAGCTGATGGTGGCGGGAACACCCTCTGCAGGGACAGTCAGCTGATGGTGACAGGAACACCGTCTGTGGGGACAGAGCTGATGGTGACGGGAAACACTGTCTGAGGGGGACAGTCACCTGATGGTGACGGAACACCCTCAGTGGGGACAAGTCCATAAGGGATCTCAGCAACACCAGGTGTTTCGCTAACTGGCGGCTATCGATTGTGACAAGCACACTGATGTCAGTGAGCTTCTCATGGGTCCTCCCAGCTGTGAGGTAGAGGCACACACAGACACACTGCTGAAGACGCCCCCATCACTCCCTGGTCACCCCCAACTCACTACAACAGCTAGAGAAGAGAAAGCAGTGGGGGCTGGGACGGGGGGCACTTTAGTTAGTGGAGGCGGCAGGAGCTATAGGTATGTGCGGCCCGAGCTGATCCAGGAGCCCCTCCTAGGGGTGCCCACGAGATTCTTGTGGGTGCCTGTGCGGGTGAGTCGTGCACCCACATGGGATCAGGAGTCCAAAGGTATTGGGAGAGGAGCGATGAACGGACACCCGGCCGTGCTCACCCTGACCCAGCCTATGGGGAGAGACAGGGACTGCCCAGGGTGCTGCCCCTTTAATTACAGGGCCCGGAGTGTCACAGGTTCACAGCAGGACGCGATTCTTCCTCAAACTCCCCTCTAGGGCAGCCGCAGCGAGCATGCTCCCCCAGCACCCCCAGGGCCCTGCCTCCTCTCACCTCCAGCTCACTTAGTGACAGCTGGAGAAGGGCCTGCACCCCCAGAGCCCACAGAGCTGGCACGCACAGACACGGCTTGCGTTGAGAGGGACAGGGCACTTTAATGGGGCACAGCTTGGGCAGGGGTGAGTGGGCAGGGAGCTCGGGCTTCAGTCTGTCCTCTGGACGCCTCCGGCCCCAGTGGGCTTCTCAGAGGGGGCACGGCTGGGGGTCTCACCCACAGCAGGGTGTCGCCTGTCCCAGGGGGCGCTGCTGGGTCTGTCAGGCCAGGTGGCCCATGGGGGTCCCAGGAGCTCCTGGGCCGTGGCTCTGCTCCTGCGGCGGGGCTGCCCAGGGTTGGTGTTCCCACGGTCACTGTGGCCCCAGGGCTCTTTCCGAGGCAGGAGAAATCCAACGTCTCTAACATGCTCATCCTCTCCTGCTTCGAGAGGCTGCGCGGGACCAGGGTGCCCGGAAGCTTCTGTGAGAGCCTCTCGCTCTGGTTGTCGGCAGAGAAGTAATCGTCGAAGGAATGGTCCCCGCTGTCGGGAGTGGGGCCCGGGCTGGGGAGAAAAGCTGCTGCGCGGGCCCCTTTCTCCCCCTGGCCAAGGCACGGGAGAGGCTGGGCCGCGCCCTGCGGGAAATCCTGGCTGGTGGTTGGCGGAGATGAAGCCCCCTTCTCACCCGTCTCCTCCGATGGCCACCCGGGGTGCCCTGCCAGGGCCTGTCCACCACGTTGGTCCTTGCTGAGGGACGCAGGGACGAAGGGCAGAGGGTGTCCCCACGGACCCCAGGGCCTCACCGCTGTCACTGCCACCCAGGCGTGTACAGAGACGCCAGCTAGAGGAGTCTCCAGCAGCAGGCACGTCTGCAAAAGATGGGGAGGCTCTCAGCCAGGGCAGCACCCACTGACTGGTCACAGAGGCCAGCAACCCCTCTGAGCTCAGCTGATGGATGCCCCTGGGACCTGTGGACAGGCAGTGTAGGGACCAGAACCACCTGAAGGGTCACTGGACACACACCAGGCAGGGCTGGGCTGCAGACGGGAGCTGAGAGCATGTCCTCAGTCACAGGCCTGCTGTGACCTGCAGGTGCCCGACCTCTGGCCCAAGAGAGATGCTGACCGGGGGAGGCGGAGGCTGCAACATGGGAGCCTGTTGTCCAGAGCGACGAGGGTGGAGATGTCTGGGCCCGCGGGGATCATCCGCAGCGGGCACGGGCAGCCCGGCCATCACAGCAGCAGACGCCAGGCCCTGGACAGGCGAGCCCTCACGGGCTCCTTGGCAAAGGGCGACATGTCCCTCCCTCAGACCCAACGGAGGTCCCTGCTCAGGGAGGGGGAGACCGGGTGAGGCGGAGCTGCACGGACCCTGGCCGGTGGGGCTCGCCCACTCCCACTGTCAAAGCGCTTCTCTCACGAGACCCTGATCAAGAGCCCTCATGCCCTGAGCCCGACTGCGTCCACACGAGGGCCTGTACCTGGACATGCAGTGTCGCACGAAAGGTCCAGACAGGCTTCTGCACACGGGGCGCCCCTCGGCCGTCACCGCCGTCGTGGATCTGAGATACCTCGGCGCTCTGTGATGCTGGGGACAGACCACGCAGCTTGAGTGTCCCTGGGACCAGACCCCACGGCTGAGGCAGAGGGAGCGTGTGACGGGCCACCTCCGGCGTTGGGAAAACTTACAGGTAGGCGACAGGTTCTCGCGCTTCTCCTTCATCTCCTGCAGCCGCCTCTCCATGGTGTGGTGGTGCCTGGCACTCCACGGCCGACGTGGGGCTGTACATCAGCGCCCGTTGGACTCGAACAGAAGAACAGGGGGCATCTTCTGAAAATGGGCACAGAACCTCAGGTGCCAAGAAGCCCCGACTGCTCACCCCAGAGGCCCCCCACTCATATGGGGCTCCCCACACCTCACACAGGGTCCCTCACAACATGGAGTCCCTCCCCTTGCCAGGACCCCTCACCTCGCATGGGTCCCTCTCTGCACCTGCCCAGAGCCTCTGCACTGCCCTGGATCGCCTCCTGCAGGCCACTTTGTAGATAGGAGATGGACAGTCTGAATGTGGCAGCTCTTCTGACCATGTATTCTATGCTGGCTGGTATAAATATTCTCTCATGCTACCACAATCATCGTGGGACTAGCTAGATCTTACCAGCATATTTGCCTGTCCACGTTGGATCTCTAAGTAATAATTCCAGAGAGAAATGCTGTTTGCCTCCAAGCAAGCAAGCATGGCTCCCTGATAACTTAAAGGCAATTAAAATACAAACTACCATGAAGCAGACGAGATTCTTGTGAAGGCTTGGAGAAATATTTAACTGGCATTAGTATAGTCTTTGGTACAGATGCATGCCTTTGTATTCTGAGATACAGTTCATCTCAGAACCTCCTCTCTACCCTGCAAAAAGGCATTTCCTTGGCAGATCTTGGCTAGGTGACATTAACATCTCAAAGGAGGCCGGGTGAGGTCCTGGGAGAAATTACCCGAGGGCATTTGACCCTAATGGCTTTCCATTCCTGTGGGAGGGCTGAGTTGCATGGATATATATCTAGGCTGCTTCCTCTCCTCTCTCTTTTGACATTCTCTCCTTTTCCCCTTTCTGCTGGGGCCTCTTTACAGTCTCCACTCTGCAGGGCCTTAACACGTGGTGGCCGCCATCTGGGCCTACACGTGGCCAGGCCCAGCTGGTGACACCAAGAGCCCGTGTGAGGTGAGAAGCGGAAGCTTGTGGAAACGCTTCGCAGCTCACCTAGCGCCGTCCTCTGCCTCTGCAGCTCTTGAGCCATCTTCTCGAGCTTCCTCTTCAGCCTCTTGTCGTTTTCTGGCGTTTTGGGGGTGAAATCTTTGGGCTGCATGCACTTACGCTGCGCAGACACACAGAGTCAGGGGCTGTCCCGGGAGACGTGGGCACCTTCCATGGGCCTCCTGCACAGCAACTGCCATGGAACCTTCCAGAAGAGGCCGGACCATAGCACTGAGGCTGGGGCGTGGGCAAGAAGCCACTGGCATGCTGACAGCTCGGCAGTGCCTGCTGCTCTAGCCCACAGTAACCATGGTAACCGCACAGCACCAGCCCCCACACCCCGTGCAGGGCCCTTCCCACCCAACACCCCCCAGAGCAGGTGGTCGGCGGCCGACAGTGAGACAGGAGCGGCCGGTTTCACGTGGCGGACGCTCCAGCTCAAGGGCTCCACGGCAGGCGAGGCTGAGACTCAGGGCCCCGCCACGCCTCCATCCAGCATGACTCACCTTCTTCCTGAGAAGGCACGGGCCGTGGTCATGGGTGTCCACGGCAGGGAATAGGGGCCTCGTCCACCTGCTCTCCCGCCAGCCTGCACCTGCGGACGATACCGGCACATTGGTGAGTGACCACAGAGGCGGGGAGGCAGGGAGGCCCGAGATGAAATGCCCAGCCTCTCCCGGCATAGGGCCGGGTGGGGACAGTCCCTGCTGCCCCGAGCAGCTGGTAGCCAGCCCTGCTGGTCAGCTCCAGCCCCTATCACAGAGGAGGGAGGCCACAAGCAGCTCAAAGCACGACCCTTGTCAAAGCTGGCAGAATGGCCGGTGCTGAGTGCCATGCTGCCCCGAATGCACTGTACCCTGACCTCTGACCTCTGTCCAGGAGGACAGGCGGCTCCTGGGGCAGCACCCCCAAGCCCGGGGCGGGGAGCGATAGTCCAGTGGGGAGGGCATTTGCATTGCACACGGTCAACCTGGGTTCAATCTCCGGCATCCCATACGGTGCCCTGAGCACTGCCAGGAGTAATTCCTGACTGCAGAGCCAGGAGCAACCCCTGAGCATCGCCAGGTGTAACCCAAAAAGAAAAAAAAGGCCCCCAGCTCCGCCCTCATCCCAGCCGGGCTCAGGCAGCAGCTGCCCCCACAGGAGCTCAGAGCAGCAGGAGCAGCTGAGGGCTGGCAAGGACGGAGGAGCTGGGCCCCACCGCTGAGGAGCACCGGCTGTCTCCAGGAACCGAGTAGGAGAGAGCTTGACCCTGCCTGAATGAGGCAAGGCAGGGGTGGGGAGGGGGCATCGGGCAGGCCAGGGTCTCCACCAGGCTGTGACCGACCGACCGGCGACAGGGATCAGGGCTGCCAGGGCCCATCCGGCCTGCAGACACCAGAGGACGTGTGGAGGACGTGTCCACTGCTCCCTCACAGACCGATGGCTGACGTCTGGCGCCACCCACTGGCCGTGGCAGAGACAGATACTTGGAGGACAGTGGACAGACCCTCGATGTCAGGCACCTCCACGCTCACAGAATCAAGATGCCAGAGAATCCGGTTCCATGCGCCCGTGTGCAGTTAGTTTAAAGCACTCGACGGGAAGAGTCCGCAGGAATTCCAAAACCTTCCTAAGGATAGTAAGTGCAGCAAACTTCCACCATACAAGTGTGGAAAAGGAATCAGTTATTTCTCCTACACCAACTGACAATCTGAGGGTTTAATTACAAAGGGCATGGGGAGGAGCCTGTCCTGCACGCAGCCCACCCAGGGTCGGCCCTGGGTCCTACACGGTCCCGCCGTAAGAGGTCCTGAGCACAGAGCCAGGAGCAAGCCCTGCGCACCACAGGTGTGGCCCTAAAACAGAACACTCACTCAGGCATGGGTCTGGCTCTCCGGAGAGTGGAACCCCCGGGCGGGCGTCACCAAGACAGAACAGGCCCACCCAGACGGACCCCAGTGCAGCCCGGCTCTCCTTACCCCACAGAAATCACAAAGGAAAAGGCGAAGGAGCCCCAAGAGCTAAAGCGTCTGGAAAGGAAACAGCGTCAGCCCTGCAGGCAGAGAGCCGGGACAGAGGAGCCAGCAGGCGGGGGTGGGGAGAGGGACAGACACGTGCGCACGCACACACGCACACACACACCACACATACACACAGATTGTTTTAAGACTCAAAGTGGGGAGAATGGGAATGGGCTGAGGGGAGAGTGCGATGGACAGGCTGGAGCGGGCTGTGTGTGCAGGAAGCCGGCCCACCCCAACTGCGTGTCTTGGGAGGGGGCCCGGAAGCCAAAGGGAAGACAGTGACTCTCAGGGTGGCCAGCAAGCTGCCACAGGCTCTCCCGACTGCTGCTTGGCGCAGGCCACGGGGTTGTCGCGCCACCCTGCACCTTCCCTGAGGGACCAGCATCTCGGGCACCACACGTCCAGGCTGTCTGTCGGGGTCACGCCAGGCCCGTCCAGGCTGGCTATCAGGGTCAGAGAGGCCTGTGCAGGCTGTGTGTCGGGGTCATGCAGGCCCGTCCAGGCTGGCCATCAGGGTCAGAGAGGCCTGTCCAGGCTGTGTGTCGAGGTCACGCAGGCCTGGGCTCTCTAACCGGCTCCTGGGCTCGCATGTTGGAGCCCAGGGGCTGCTGGTTCATTACCCTCCAGCCCCGCCCCTGCGCCAGCTGCCTCCCGAGCACTGGGGGCCACACTGGGGTCCGTGGCGTGCCTCAGAGTGAGCCCTCGAGGCCCTGGGCAGTGACAGCGGGGAGGGCGTTTGCCTTGTACGCGGCTGACCCAGATTCAATCCCTGGCTTCCCATATGGTCCCTGAGCACCGTCAGGAGTAATTCCTGAGTGCAGAGCCAGGAGAAACTTCTGAGCATCCACATCAGCCCCACTAGGCTGTCCTGCCCCAGCCGTCCAGGGCACAGGGTGAGCCTCATCCTGTCTCTGCTCTAGTCGGACTTTCTCCACCCTCTCCTCACCTTCTGCGTAAAGTCCAGAAGGCAAAGGCTACCCTGCCCTGGCTGGAGGGATGTGCCGGCTCAGCCTCCAGGAAACCATGCAGAAATTCCCACAAACACACAGAAGACTGGGGGCTGCCATAACGACCACTGGCAGGACACTTGCCCTTGCACGCGGCTGACCAGGCTGGATCCCCCTGGAACACCACGGGCGTGGCCCCAAACAACCAAACCAACCCGAGATTCCAGGGTCCCTCCTCAGCACACAGACGCAGCTCTGAAAAGGCTCGTGCACCGCTCACTGCGGCCCCGTCTCACCCAAGATCCGCAACACTGCAGAAGTCCAGGGGCAGGGCGGGGGGCTGGCGGGGCTGCCCTCTCCCACCACCTGGATGGGCTGGGGCGCGGGGGCGCTGAGCGCTAACGAGGGTACCAACAGCCCCTGGTCTCTGGGAAAAAGGGAGGGTCTGGACAGGAAGGGAAACAGTCGACTCCAGCAGCTGAGAGGACACAGCAGACAGTGACCCCATGGACCAAGCCCCAACCCGGAGGAATCGGACACCACGGAGGGCCGCTGATGGCAACACCCTGATGCCGGCGCCCTTTCCCACTGGGCATACACATGGGCAGACTGGGCCGCACCCCAGCGGACTCAGCGTTCTTGGTTCTCCTCTGTGGATAGGCAGGGGATGGCGAGGCCGCACCCACTGTCCCCAGCCCAGTGGCCTGCAGTGATGCCCCCACCCTGTGGCACACGCCCTGCGGGAGGGGGCCGGCAAGGGCAGCCGGGGTGGGCACTCACCTGTCCACCCAGAGCACAGACACGAGCTTTGCGCCCAGCCTCTGCGCCCTGTCCCACGTGCTGCGGTAGCCGTCCTTGAAGACCACGTGTGTCACCCGCTTACTGAGCTTCCTGGAGACCTGCGGACAGCATGCACAGAAATGGAGGTGCCGTAGCTGTGCCAGGAGGTGAGACTGGCATCTGGGAGTGAGAATGGACGTGGGCACGCGCCCGCCATGCCGCTGACTTGGGCTCGAGCCCCGCCACAGTGATTCCTGAGCACTGCCGCGGTGACGACGAAGAATGAAAATCCAAGCCAGCCTCCCCGATGAGAGTACTCGGACCCCAGATGGAGCTTCTCTCTAGGTGTTGGATACAAGGTTGTGCGGGCAAAAGTAACTGTATCCTCCTGTGTTGGGTGACAGGCTAGCTAGCTTGGGAGCTCTGCTGCTTTATCCACTCACAGCTTAGTCTACTTACATGTTCTTAAGCCAAGGTTCATACTAATGAGATCTCTCCTCTGTAAACACCGATGGAGAGTGTGGCAGTTACAGAAGTCACCCTGACTCTGAAGAACTTCTGACTTATTATACGTCTGCTAAGACTTCTATGTTTTCTAGATCAGGCACAGCTCCTCTTTATACCCACTGCACCCAGCGTGAGACAGTTAGAATTTACCAGGAGGCGACCACCCTGGCTACGCTGAGACTATCTTTAAGATTATAGAAGGATCACAAGGCTGCGCAGCTCGGCCTCATGGTGAGCGGCCCTATGGAGTTCCTGGGGAAAAGTAAAAGGCTCAGCCAGCTCCTGGCCGTGTCGTACATAGCTCCTAGGGCCTGCTCGCCATGCAGGCGGCCGCGCCTGCTGGACTCGGAGCAAGGATTGTGGGCCTCCACTCAGTCCCCAGCCTCGGGCCCAGTGGGTGTGGCCCTGAGCTCCAGCCACCACAGCCAACCGCGCAAGACAGAGACTCCAGATCCAAGGCTGCGCAGGCCTTGATGTCAAAAAAATACATCTTTGACTCAATGTATTTTAGCACCAGGTCCTTTCAGGATCTTTCTCACTTGTACACTTCAACGATCATTCTATTTGCATGAAACTGGAGAGGTTATGGGGAATTATGATGCCACTAGAACTCACTATTAAATAATCAGATAGATAACACGGTATTATAGAGACCCAATTATGAACATCCTTGTAATTCTCTATCTCACATGGTGTAATAAGGATGGAGAGACGGAGAGAGACAGAGAGAAAGGGAGCACAGGAAGAAATGCCTGCTCTGGAGCTGGGAGGGGGAATGTGGGGACACTGGTGGTGGGAATGGGGCACTGGTGAAGGGATGGGTGCTGGAACAATAGATGACTGAGACCCAATTATGAACATCTTTGTAATGTTGTTCTCATGGTGGTATAATAAAAAATTAAAATAAAAGATTATAGGAAGGATCATACTAGTTTGCCCTCAAGCAGGTGAGTGCGACCCTTTCAGTATACAGAGAACAAGATACTCAGAATCACCCTGGTACAAATAATAAGAAGAATCTGGTGGGTACCATTTAGATTACATGAAGTCTATGAAATTAAGATGTATTACTTTATACCATTACTTTATACCAGCCCCCCCATGTTTTACATAAGATAATCTCGGAAGGGATTTTTTTTTTTTTTTTTTTTTGCTTTTTGGGTCACACCCGGCAATGCTCAGGGGTTACTCCTGGCTCTGCACTCAGGAATTACTCCTGGCGGTGCTCGGGGGACCATATGGGATGCCAGGGATCAAACCTGGGCCGGCACAGGCGGGCCGCGTGTAAGGCAAACGCCCTACTCGCTGGGCTATCCTCGGAAGGGATTAATCCTTGGCATAACCCTCTGTTTAGACCTGTGGTAGGGTGTGGCACCACCCTTCTACACTCTTCTACTATCTAGAAGCTGTTTAGGGATCTTTGTTGACAGGACCTTCCCTGAGGTTAGGATTACTTTTGTGTATAAGGGGACTGACTGAAGGTACTGTTTCCTCTTTAGGAGGACTCCTCTCTGGTAGGATCCTCGTGTATGTCTAAGTTCTGACCAGAGCCAGAGGTCTCCCCATTATATTGGGTTGCGGCAGTAGAGCTTGTTGTACTATTAAAAGCCTTTTGGAACTGCACCGGACTCGTGAGTTTTCATTCGCTCCCCCATGGCCTTGGAGGCAGAAGAGAACTTCTGTCCTGATACTGCTGGAGACCCCGGTGGCTCCCCGACACTCCTGCCCCTGAAGTCCAGGACCTGAGACGGGGCCACTCAGGGTGTCACCAAGTGAGAGCCAAGGACGTTAAGTCTCTCCACACTCAGCTGGCGATGTCTGCAAGGCCAGGATGGCCTCAGGTGCAATTCAAGGGGCGTCTGCTTCAAGCTCCAGGGGTCCTGGTGACAGGCTGGGGGGCTGCTGGCTGTGACCAATCCCAGAACGTGTCTGAAAGCACAGCTCCAGGACACACTGAATTCCAAGGGGACAATTCCGAGAGTCAGGGGCGGGTGGTGAGGCAGAGCCAGCTGCCGCAGGACACCCCACGGGGGAGACGAAGCCGCTGCCTCACACCAAGGGCAGAGCTGGGCTTGAAAGGGTGATGGCGCTTCCGGAGACGGCAGAGAAAATATCCCACCCCAGTGCGGCACGCTCCTGAGCCAGCAGAGAATATCCCACCTCTAGCGCGGGCACGGCTCCTGAGACAGCCCTACAGAGCAGCAGCTGTGGGGAGACGCGCTTCTCACAGCACATGGGCTCAGCATATGGGGCCGCACACAGGGAAGCACCAGTCACTCGAGGGGGCACCTCAGGGGCGGGGACTGGCTGGAAGCACAGCCTGCAGCTACCCGAGTTCTGTGCTCAGGGCTGACTCCTGACTGTGTTCAGGGCTAACTCTTGGCTCTGTGCTAATTCCTGGCTCTGTGCTCAGGGCTGACTCCCGGCTCTGTGCTCAGGGCTGACTCCAGCTCTGTGCTCAGGGCTGACTCCCGGCTCTGTGCTCAGGGCTGACTCCCGGCTCTGTGCTCAGGGCTGACTCCTGGGTCTGTGCTCAGGGCTGACTCCTGGGTCTGTGCTCAGGGCTGACTCCTGGGTCTGTGCTCAGGGCTGACTCCTGACTCCGTGCTCTGGGGACCCGTGTGACGTCAGGGATGGCCCTGGTCGATGGCGTCCAAGGTCAGCACCTCCAGTCCGTCCTCTCTCTCCAGTCACCCCTTCAAGCAGCCTCGAAGTTTCCCAACCTACCGATCCTACGACCTGCGCTGCCAGTGCCCGGAAGCTTCTGGGGCTCCCTCCGAGTTCGAGTCCTGGTTTCTGGCCATCCACGTGCTCACTGTCACCCTCCCAGAAGCCCTGCCTGGGGCACTGCCAGGGACTCAGGGGGGTGGTCGGTGGGCATCAGGCAGCCCTGCCCGGCTCTCATACCAGCTCCACAGAGCCACACGTCTAACAGATCCTGTGGCCTCTCTCTGCTGTCTTTACTCACAGGGTGGACATGTGGCCTCCCGGGCCAGCCGGTCTCCGGCCTCTGTGCCTCAGCCAGGGCCCAGGCCATCTGTGGCTTCCCCAGGCGGACACCACATGCTCCCTCCACCCAGGAACAGCATAAACCGAACCTGAAGCCTGGGAAATCTCAATCCAGAAACATGTGTGGGGCTTTTTCAGGGGCTGCTCCCTAGCCGGGCAGGTCTCAGGTGTGCGGCACCGAGCAACGGGCCCCCCAGGGTGGTCGGAGCCGAGCCTCTCCGTCTCCCCACGGTGGCCCACATGCCCGCAGCCCCAGCTCCTCTTCTGGGCTCTGCAAAGGCCATGTCAGCAGGGGCAGAGTGGGCACTGTGCCCAGCCTCCCGCATCTGTGCGCTACTGACCTGGTCCCTTGAGTTCTTACTCTGCAACCCCAAGAAAGAGAATGCAAGAGAATCTGAGGTGAGCAGATGGACTCACCTCCGCACCCACCTGCACGAGCTGCTCTGGACTCACCTCCGCCCCCTCCACGCCCATCTCTGGACTCACCTCCACCCCCTCAGCCCATCTCTGGACTCACCTCCGCCCGCTCGCGCCATCTCTGGACTCACCTCCACCCCCTCGCGCCCATCTCTGGACTCACCTCCGCCCCCTCGCGTCCATCTCTGGACTCACCTCCACCCCCCCTCGCCCATCTCCGGACTCACCTCCGCCCCCCTCCGCGTCCATCTCTGGACTCACCTCCGCCCCTCCGCGCCCATCTCGGACTCACCTCCGTCCCCCTCGCGCCCATCTCCGGACTCAACTCCGCCCCCTCCTCGCCCATCTCCGGACTCACCTCCGCCCCCTCCGCGCCCATCTCTGGACTCACCTCCGCCCCCTCGCGTCCATCTCTGGACTCAACTCCGCCCCCTCCCGCGCCCATCTCTGGACTCACCTCCGCCCCCTCCGCGCCCATCTCGGACTCACCTCCGCCCCCTCCGCGCCCATCTCCGGACTCACCTCCGCCCCCTGCGCCCATCTCGGACTCACCTCCGCCCCGCCCCACCCCCACCCCGCCCATCTCTGGACTCACCTCCGCCCCCTCTGTGCCCATCTCTGGACTCACCTCCGCCCCCTCGCGCCCATCCCTGGACTCACCTCCGCCCCATCTGCACCAGCTGCTCTGTGAAGGTCCTGGAGTAGTTTTCTGTCCTGTTGGCTGACCACACCTGGAGCGTAAGCCACGACTCCTGAAGGCAAGCGGGGTGTGAGCAGAGGCAGAGATCGCACAGGGTCCCACGGATCTTCTTCCCGTTCTACTTGGGTTTTATTTTAATTTTGGGTCACACCCTGCGATGCTCAGGGACCGTAAGGGATGCCGGGGATCGAACAGGTCGGCTGTGTGGAAGCAAGCGCCCTACATGCTGTGCTCTGGCTCCAGCCCCAGCTACTTACACTTTTAAAATCCCACCTCACAACCCACGTGGAAGAGCATCCCGGTTCCTTTCTGCTTGCTCTCTGGCTTTGCACACACCGGCGGCACTCAGGGTCAGTCGGGGCAGCGTGGGGGCCGCTGTGGCCCCGGGGCGGTCGGGTGGTGTGGGCAGGCGCCGCACCCCTTCCCTGCTGGGCCGGACCAGGTCGGAAGCGGCCCGAGCCGCACCTGCTGCGGGGCACAGCCCGCACCTGTCCACACCTTGCGGCCCAGACACGGGACACCTGGCCCTGCCGCAGGCCTGCCCGATGGGGCGCCCGGGACCCCGAGGCCTCGCGAGCAGACCCCGACTCTTCTCTGCGCACGGGGCCGGCGGACCGCGCTGGGAACTGGGGCGTGCGACCACCTGGGCGGGCCGCGCAGTCTCCCCCACCGGCCGGCCCTAGTGTCAGAACTCGGAAGCGCTGGGGCGGGGCCAGGAAACCAGGCGCAGGGACCCCCACCCCGGAGCCGGGACCCCACCCCAGAGCAGAGACCCCCACCCCGGAGCCGGGACCCCACCCCGGCGCCGGGACCCCACCCCAGAGCAGGGACCCCACTCCGGCGCAGAAACCCCCACCCCGGCGTCAGGACCCCCCACCCCGGCGTCAGGACCCCCACCCGGGGTCAGGACCCCAACTCCGGCGTCAGGACCCCCACCCCGGCGCCGGGACCCCACCCCAGAGCAGGGACCCCCACTCCGGCGCAGGGACCCCACCCCGGCGTCAGGACCCCCACCCCGGGGTCAGGACCCCCCCACCCGGGGTCAGGACCCCAACTCCGGCGTCAGGACCCCCACCCAGGCGCAGGGACCCCCGCTCCGGCGCCGGGACCCCCCACTCCGGCGCCGGGACCCTACTCCGGCGCAGGGGACCCCCACCCTGGCGTCAGGACCCCCCCCACTCCGGCGCTGGGACCCCCCACCCCGGCGCCGGGGACCCCCACTCCGTCGCAGACACCCCACTCCGGCGCTGGGACCCCCACTCCGGCGCAGGGACCCCAACTCCGGCGCAGGGACCCCCACCCCCGGCGCAGGGACCTCCCCACTCCGGCGCCGGGACCCCCACCTCGGCGCAGATACCCCCACTCCGGCGCTGGGACCCCCACCCCCGGCGCCGGGACCCCCACTCCGTCGCAGACACCCCCACTCCGGCGCTGGGACCCCCACTCCGGGTGCCGGGCTCTCCACCCCGGGCTCCAGACCCCAGGGTCCAGGCCCCCTCATCCCGGCGTCAGGACCCCACTCCTGCGCAGGCCCCCGACCCCGGCTCTCGGTCCCCCACCGGCCGCAGCGGCGCGGCGGACGTGACCCGCCCAGGGAGCCGGAGCCTCTCACCTTCCAGGAAGGATCCCGCGGCGCTAGCGGGGCCGCCATGGCGCCGACGTCAGGAAACCGCCGCTCGAACGCACCGCGAGAACTCGACGGCGCTCGGCCACGCCCAGTCCCGCCCCTCCCGCCCCTCTCTGGCTCCTCCCAGCCCCTGACCCGTTTCTGCCCCCCCCCTCCACTCAGACCACGCCTCCGCCCCTTGCGGACTCTTCCGCTCCGTGACTCCGCCCTTCAAGGCCCCGCCCCGCCTCTCTGTCTCCGCCACTCCACGGTCCCGCCCTCCCCGACTCCGCCCCAATGCCCCGCCCACCTTGACTCCGCCCGCCCGAGTCCCCGCGCCGCTGAGCGTCTGGGAGTGTCCGGGTCCCCGCTCCAGGCGGCTGCGAACTCCAGGTGCCCCCGGGCCGCGGCCCGTCCTTGACTTCCGCCGAGCTCACCCCGGGGGCTGCACCGGGCCTGGCACACCGTGGTGGGACCAGCATGGGTCTGGGCGGCTAGTCCCGGCTCTGGCTGTGCGTTTCCTTGGGGCGGGGGTCCCTGCACCTCTCCTGGAGTACTTGGAACATTGAAGTCACATGGGGATTCGCAGGACCCTGGACCTCAGACCACGGGGACCCCTGACCTCAGACCCCGGGGCCACCCTTGACCCGTCCCTGCGGGGACCCCATCCCCACCTCCGCTGCAGCCTGCCTGGTGCGCCCGGGACCCCGGGTGGGCCTGGGGCAGGCACCTGACTCTCCCTGTGGGAGGTTGGTTGTGGCGCCGTCCCTCACCCCCTGTCCGGCTCCTCGCCCACCTTTATCTTTCTGCAGGGCCCTAAGCGCAGGCTGGGTCTGGCCAGGCAGCGGCGGTCAGCGGCGCGCTCCTTCCCTCCCAGCGAGGGTCGGAAGGTTGACCAGGCGCCTGGCCGGTGCTGAGTCGGGGGCTGCAGCCGTTCCGCCGGCTCCGTGTCCTAAAGGCCGGGTCGGTCGCTTCACCCCAAGGCTCCTGGGCTCCACGCCTCCCACTAAGGCTCAGAGCCCTCAGACAAGCACCGCGGGGCCACGGAGGGCAGCAACCCGCAGGGGCACTTGGCCTGCCCCTGAGGTGTGCTCCAGCCCAGCCCACATACCCGCGGTCGTGACTCTCCAAATCGCATTATATGACCAGCCCATCTGATTTTCGATGCCTTGTGCACACACACATTTATTTCCTTTATTTTCTCTCCACTGTGTTCCATTGTGATCCCAAATGTCCCAGTGCACTGTGGCTGTGGGGCTGACCAGAGGTGGGTCAGGCTGGCAGGCAGGGTGGAACTTGGTCGGTGGAGGAAGAGTGTCAGGTCCCCATGAATGAGCCCCTGCTTGTCCCAGGAGAAGGTCCAGAAGGTCCAGCGGGCGCTCCCTGGATGGCAGCTTCTGGTTGGGGGCCTGACACTCCCTGAGGCCCAGGCTCTACCTGATCCCCTTATGGTCGGGGCCAGACAGGGCTCAGGGCTGGGGGGCAGGCAGTGACTGTGTCCATGGCAAGCGCCCCCTGTGATCTCTGTGAGCCCAAGGCAAGCACCCCCCCGTGATCTCTGTGAGCCCAAGGCAAGCTCCCCCTGTGATCTCTGTGAGCCCAAGGCAGCGCCCCCCATGTGAGCCCCTGTAGGCCCAAGGCAGTCGCCCCCGCTGTGCGAACCTGTGAGCCCAAGGCAAGCGCCCTCCTGTGATCTCTGTGAGCCCAAGGCAAGCCCCCTGTGATCTCTGTGAGCCCAAGGCAAGCGCCCCCCCCACCCCAAGGCAAACACCCCTCACTGTGTGAGCCCTGTAGGCCCAAGGCAGTCGCCCGGCTGTGCGAGCCTGTGAGCCCACCCTATTTCCATTGTGTCTCACCTTCTCACGGAAAACTAGCCCTGGTGCAGTCTGCGGGGCTGCTCAGGAAGCCTAGCTCTTCCCCAGTGCTTGCAGCCCAGAGTGTACTAGTGGCAGAAATAGCCGTTGACTTGCTTAGCAGCCGTGCTGAGCTAAAGCCGTAATAAATGGACTTTTCTTTGGATTCGTATTTGAGGCCATTCCTGGTGGCTCTGGGCTAAGCGCTGTCTGCCTTCGGGGCTCAGGAGACCCTGAGTCCTGGGGAGGAAGAGAGCAGCTTCCCTGCTGGCCCGTGGCTCCACCCTCACTGCCACGATGAAGTTTTTTGCCCCTAATCTCATGATCTCGGAAGGGGTTTCCGTCCGCTGCCCAGAGTAGAGCCCGCCTCACTCGGGGCCCGACATTCCTCCTTGACAGATGCCCCTCGACGTCCCAGCCTTGGCAGGGGCTTCCCACATTTCCTGCTGCGTAATTTTCATCAGCCTTTTCTTTTTAACTGAATGGCGGTGAGAAACTCACGGAGCTGGTCATGTCGGCTTCCGTGTGTCCCAGCTCCGTCCCTCCACTGTGCGTTTCCCACCACCAACGTCCGCAGTGTCCTCCCCCACTCTCTCTCTCTCTCTCTCTCTCTCTCTCTCTCTCTCTCTCTCTCTCTCTCTCTCTCTCTCTCTCTCTCTCTCCCCCTGCCCCGCGTTGGGCAGCACGGTGTGCAATACAGATCCAATAGGTCATCATATTCTTCCTTTACCTACTCTCACGCATAGCGGTCTGAGTGATCGTTTCCAACCGTCTCCGTCCCTTCCCTTGGTCAGCCTTTGCTCATGTCAATTTTGTAATAGCTTATAAAGATGGCCTCTTCTTTTTATTAAACAGGAGCTCCAGAGAAACATTCTTTTTCTAAGTGAGGTAAATTACGAAGTGAAGAGGAATCTCTAGGGGAAGATCCCTCAGGTTCAAACGAGCAGGAGCCCCGGCCACGCCCTTCTGCAGAGCCGGGAGTTGACGTCTCTGCCCTACTCATGTTGGTTTCCGGTTTCTGGGGCTGCGGCTGGACATAGCTCACGTCGTCTGCTATTTCAGAGCAACTCTTCTCTGTCCGTGACCCTCTGGTTACTTCTGAATGCTGAGAGCTTTGATTTCCGTCCTTTTGCCAGAGTTTTGTGTAAGGGGCCCATCTGGAGGCCGCTGGCTTGCTGCCTTCTCTGTAGCCGCCAAGCTCTTATTCCGCCTAGCCATGGCCTAGCCAGGTCCCCACCCCAGCCCTGGCTCACTGCCCTCTGGGGTCTCTCCGTGACTGTTGTTTTAGCTTGCGCTCCCTGTCACTGTTCCCACCCGCGGCCTCCCGTGGGATTGGACAGGTCATGAAAGATTAGAAGTTAGGGAAGGCCAGTCGCATCTCTGCTGGACTGGACAGAGGGCACTGCATTGGACTTAGAGGTTCAGTGACCCCGAACATCCCTGCCTCCTCCCTGGAGGCTGCTCCCCCCTGATCAGTGACCCCAAACTTTCTGCAGGCTGGCGCCCAGCGCGAAGGCAGAAGCCTGGCAGGCCCAGTCCACAGCCGAGGCTCAGCCCCTGGCCATAAGGGCTCAGGAGATGCTGGGAGAGGCCACCTGCCCTTCTGCCTGACAGCGTCTATCTGGAGGATGCTATCAGCTGCTTTCTTGGCGCGGCAAGGCAGAGGGTTCTGGAAAACACGTCAGGGATGGTCTGCGGTTTCTGGGCAGCGGGTCTCTGTGGCCAGTGCCTGGGAGGCCAACGGCCTGTGATGTCGGCGCCCGTCCCAGCCGCCTGCAAGGCTCGGGTTGTGACAGTCCGTGCGCGCGCCCATGGAGAGCTGGCGCTTCCGTGCTCCATTCGGGGCCTGCATGGCTGCAGAGCGGCCCGCTGACCCTGCGCTTGCCTTGGCTCGCACTGGTCACCCGCGCTGGACACCCAGGGAGGGAGAAGGGCCGAGGCGCGAAGGAGGGAGCCCGCAGTTCTGCTCGGCGCCACGAGATGGCGCTGCTCCCCTTCGGAAGCTGCGAGCGCGCAGGTGGGAGGCGGGTGGCGGCCGCGGCCTCCCCAGGTGAGCCTGTGCCGGCTGCAAACAGCCTCCAGCCACCTGCCGCGACTGCACGCGCACGCGTGGCCCAGCGCTGTGTGCAGACACGCGCCCATGCAAGCGAGCACATGGAACCGGGCAATCAGTACACGTGAGCATACGCTGATGCGTGTTTAAACATACGTGAATAAACCCATGTGGACGCTTGTGTAAACGTGCGCATAGGCGAGTGACTGTCGATATACAGGAATAAATATATATGGCGACTATGCTAATATGTTTGAACGTCTATGTATAAACATCCAGGAGTGAATATATAGGAATTATTATATGTAAATACGGTAAATATATGAGCAAACATAACGGGATATGCAGGCCATACATGAATAAACATGTATAAACATATACACGCGTCTGCGTGAGGAACGCCCCAGCGTACAGGGGCAAACAGACGCGCAGATCCGAATGGGCGCCGCTGCAATGAGCAGAGGCCGCAGAGAACCGCATGCATGCTCGTGTGTATCTGTGTGCCGGCCACGGGTCCGTACTGAGTGCACGTCCGCCCGCTTACGAGTGCGCTAGGGCAGAGTGTGTCTAAACACAAGAACCAGGCACACGCATGCTTGTGTGACTTAGGCGTGGCAGCCATGCGCACATGCATGTGCAGGCCACCTAAGAAGCCCCGGGTGAGCACGGGACCCGGATCCACAGCATCGCTGTGCTGAAGACGCGTGGCCTGGGCTCGCGTAGCGGTGGTGCACCTGGAGCGCGGGAAGAGTGGCTGATCTGCGCCCGCCCGCGCTTCGGACAGCAGGACCCAGCTCCTTTTCTGCCTGAAATTCTCGATTTCCAGCACCAGCTCAGGAGCGCGCTTTCCCGCCGGTGAACGCCAGGGGGCAGCAGAGGGAGCGGTCATCCCGCCCCAGCCCAGGAAGCACGTAGCCCCGCTGGACACAGGTCGGGGAGACTGGTGGAAACCCCAGGGCTGAGAGAGAAGCACCTGCCCACATTCTGCCCTGGGGCGGAAGCAGGCAGCAGTCCCAGCAGGGAGCACCCCTAGCAAGGAGCACCTCCAGCAGGGAGGACCCCAAGCAGGCACACCCCCAGCAGGGAGCACCTCCAGAAGGGAGCATCCCCACCAAGGGAGCACCTCTGAGAAGGGAGCACCCCCAGCAGGGAGCACGCCAGCAGGGAGTACCTCCAGCAGGGAGGACCCCCACCAGAGAGCACTCTAGCAGGGAGCACCCCTCAGCAGGATCCACCATTCAGCACTGGCGGTGCTGGGAGCCGAGTGGACCCCCACAAGCGCTGTTCCCTTTCCCGTTCCCACCCGCATTCCATTAGACCAGCCCCTTCGCTAAAGGCAGCCACGGCTGCACTCTGGCCCCTATAGAGTCCCCTTGGCTGCTTTAGGACATCTGTCAGTGGCCTCTTGGCTTTGCGCTCTCATAAGAAATAAGCGGCCCTGAGCATTTCTCCATGTGGGCGCTCAGAGACACAGATCCTGAGCATTTCTCCATGTGGGCGCTCAGAGACACAGATAGGACCACGTCACCTCACCCGTCTGCTCACAGTGTTCCTGGCCCGGCTCCACCCTCTGCCCTCCTCCCACCCTCCATCCTCCTCCCCTGCCCCGTCCTCCTCCCCTGCCCCGTCCTCCTCCCCTGCCTCATCCTCCTCCCTGCCCTGTCCTCCTCCCCCCGCTCCGTCCTCTGCGGGGGTGGGGGGAGGGGTGCCTACCCAGGGGCGCCAGATGTTGGAGAACACCTCCGGGGTCTCCGACAGTGCCGGTAAGCAAGTTCCTTTTACCTCCGAAGCTGGCGGGGAATGGATGAAGACTTAGGAATTCGATGTAGTTTTAAAAGGCTTTACTTATCACAGGTTTAGGCATACAAATTAGCAATAGGAAAAACCCTGTTCTTAGGATTCCCGGCTAGAACCCCAGCCACGTGTAGGCCAAGATGGCATCCACCACGTGTTAAGGCCCTGTAAAGAGGAGACAAAGACAAGACTTCCAAGAATGCAAGCCCAAAGAGAGAGAGAGAGAGAGAGAGAGAGAGAGAGAGAGAGAGAGAGAGAGAGAGAGAGAGAGAGAGAGAGAGAAAAGCAGGCTGGTTTTATACCCCTGCAACTCAGACCTCCCACTATATGGGAAGCAGGAAGGGTCAAATGCCCTTAGGTAATTTTTCCCAGCACCTTACCTAGGCCCTATTATATGCTAATGTTTTGAGTCAAGATTTGCCTGGAAATGCCTTATAGGGTAGAGAAGGGGGTTTCTGAGATGGCATGTCTCTGTATAAAAGTCTAATACTAATGCCAGTTAAATATTTCTCCAAGCCTTCACAAGAGTCTCGTCTACTTCACGGTAGTTTTGTATTTTAGTTGCCTTTGAGTTATCAGGGAGCCATGCTTGCTTGCTTGGAGGCAAACAGCATTTCTCTCTGGTCTAATTACTTAGAGACCCAACGTGGCCAGGCAAATATGCTGGTAAGATCTAGCTAGTCCCACGATGCTTGTGGTAGCATGAGAGAATATTTATACCAGCCAGTACAGAATACATGATCAGATAAGACTGCCACATTCAGACTACCCCCTATCTATGAAGTGACCTGCAGGAGGCAATCCAGGGCAGATGCAGAGGCTCTTAGGAGTCCTGCAACAGTCCTCCTCCCCTGCCCCACCCTCCTCCCCTGCCCCGTCCCCCTCCCTCCTCCCCTGTCCCCCTGCACCTGGAAGTGATCTTTCCAGAATATGAACGAGATCATCTCCCTCCGCTTGGAGCCCTGCAGCAGCCTCTCACGGCTCAGCTGTTCCACGCTGCCCTCGTAGTTGATGTGACTGCAGCCCGGCCCCTATCCCAGAGCAGCCGCCACCCCGTTCCCGTGCCACTCCCCCCAACATGACTTTATTTATTTTATTTTATGTTTTTTGCTTTTGGGTCACACCCGGCAATGCTCAGGGGTTACTCCTGGCTCTGCACTCAGGAGTTACTCCTGGCGGTGCTCGGGGGACCATATGGGATGCCGGAGATTGAACCCTAACCGGCTTGGGCCGGCCACATGCAAGGCAAACGCACTCTCTGCTGGGCTATCGCTCCGCCCCATGACTTTAACCCACACTCTGACTCCTGCCTGTCCTGGGCTCCAGGTGCCTGTTCTGCTGTGTTGTGTGTCTATGTGTGCGGCGTGCATGTGTGCCTGTGTACATGCTTGTTCATGCATGTGCTTGAGGGTATGCACATGAATGTACAGGCATGTCAGTGTGTGCACATGTGTGTATGAGTATGTAATGCATGCGTGTCTGGTGCATGTGTGCGTGTGTGCATGTGTGAGTGCACGAGCGTGTCTGTGTAAGTGTATGAGTGCATGTGCACGTATGTGAGTGCATGACCATGTCTGTGTAATGTATGAGTGTATATGTGTATGTGTGAGTGCATGAGCATGTCTGTGTAATGTATGAGCATGTGTGCACGTGTGTGAGTGCACGAGCATGTCTGTGTAATGTATGAGCATGTGTGCACGTGTGTGAGTGTGCGAGCATGTCTGTGTAATGTATGGGCATGTGTGCGCGTGTGAGTGCATGAGCGTGTCTGTGTATAATGTATGAGCGTGTGTGCACGCCGCATGTCTGTGTAATGAGTGTGTGGCGCGTAATGCGTGTGAGTGCATGTGCACGTGTAATGCGTGTGTGTGCATGCACACGTGTGCATGCCATACGGACTCCTAAGCTGTCCTACTCATGTCTGTAGTACTGGCGCTGGGCGCACGGGGCTGCAGGGCAAAGCCCAGAGATTCTCACGGAGCCACGTGGTAGCAGGGATCGGGCCTCACCGCAGCGTGTGTGCTAGCTCGGGGGCCACCTCTCTGCCCCCTGCTTTGGTTGCTGGCAGTGAACCTTCCCCACAGGGAGGGGCCGTCCAGAGGCAGCCTAGTCAGCGGCCCCTGCTGAGAGCAGCAAGGCTCCTCTTCTGTTTCTTTTTTGGGTCACACTCGCTGATGCTCAGGGGCTACTCCTGGCTCTGCACTCAGGAGTTACTCCTGGCAGTGCTCGGGGACCGCTCGGAGATGCTGGGGATCGAGCCTGGGTCGGCCACATGCAAGGCAAACGCCCTCCCCAGGTGCTGTCGCCTGGCCCAAAGCTCCACTTTATCTCGCCTCCCCTCCCTCTGCTCTTCCACTGTTTATTCCGTCTCGCTCTAAATTTTATTCTCCCAGTGGCAGAGGTCTCTGTTTCCCTCGTTTTAATCCCCCGCCCTGAACAGTTGGTAGTGTGTGGGACGCCCACGACCGCCGCGGTGAAGAACGACCACAACAGGATTCTTCTCAGAACACGCTTTACTGGAGCTCTTTTAGTTTGAAATTTATGATGGCGAAAAGGACCCCGACCCTTTGTGCAAGCTGCTTTTATACAGTGCTACTTGACGTGTCCATTTCCCATTGGCTGGCGCAAATGGTGCTAGTCGACGTGTCCACTTCCCATTGGCTGGCACAGGTCGGACGATCTTGTACGAGCTGATGAAACATGCCCTGATTGGACAAAGCCCAATCACACCACGCCAGGGACTCTGCGCATGCATGGGACACAGGACCCTACACATGCGCGCAAAATGGTGCCCAACAGTAGTGGGTGGATGTTTAATGACTCCCCCAGTTTAATATGTGGCGGGTGACACATCCACAGCCGCTCGCGGCATCAGTTGGGAGCAGACTCTGGATCCAAATCTTCACGGTGCTTGTCAGTCGCTGCTGTGTTGGATAGACGTTAGGGCAAGTTATTTCCAAACACCCAAACAGCCAGGTGGGGTCTTTACTGTCAGTAAGGAACCGGCCGTGTCCAGATCCACAGCGGCCAGGACAGTGTGTGTGAGGACGAAGGGCAGCCTGAAGGCGCAGGCTGGGGCCTGTTGGGAAACACGAACTCTGCTTCCTCTGCCCTAAAGGGACGTTACCGGGGCTGGACTAAGCACGAGCTCTGGGCGCAGGAATCCTGGGTCTGAGCCCCGGCAAGACGTGGTCCCCTGAGTACCACCGGGAGCAGCCCCAGTGGTCTGAGCTGAGACGGTCCCCAAGCAACGTTGGCTGTCACCCCGAACACACAAAAGCCAAAATCAGATTCTAGGCTAAAGGTGAGCACTCGAAATGGAAACATCTAGAGGGAAAACATGGGAAATTGTTAGTTCTCTTAGAGAAAGCAGAGGTTTCTCAGCTAAGAACCAACGAGTACTGTTTAAAAACTTGAAACGTTTTGCTCTTCAGAAGACACTTGATCACTTGATCACTTGAATCCCGTTATTCATCGATTTGCTCGAGCGGGCGCCAGTAACATTTCCATTGTACCCTATCACGTGCCAATGCAGCCCAATGGCATCTGGTTGATTCAGGAACATGAAGAGCCTCAAACCATTCTTTCAGAGTCTTGACAAGGAAGTCTGACCATCTTGTAGGTGGGAGGCCACGTGATCTTTGACATCCCGTGGGATCCAGTTGGTAATGGCTCTAGTCCAGCGGTTGTCTCCAAATCGCATTGCATGTCTAGCCCATCTGATTTTCGATGCCTTGGCAAACGAGACAGCGTCCCTGACTCTGGAACAGCGACAGAGGTCAGAACTCCTGATTCCTTCTCTCACTTGAGTGAGGCGTGATATTCCAAGCATAGCTCTTTCGATTCCTCTCTGGGAGACCCGAATAGCATTCTCATCCTGCTTTCTTAAGGCCCAGGTCTCTGTGGCGTATGTTAGTGCAGGGAGAATGGTGGAGTCAAAGAGATGTGCCCGGAGCCGGAGGTTCTTTGTCCTTTTAGCTATTTCTTCGATGCCTTTGAAGGCATTCCATGCTGCTCTCTTCCTCCTGCGCAGCTCAGAAGACACAATATTCAGAAAACAAAAAAGCAAGTCAGAGATTGAGAGAAAACGTATCTGGTAGTACTTGTCTAGCAGTATTTAAGTCACTCAATATTATTTAACAAGAAGCACTCAGCAAAGAGAAGGGTGAAGGAGTGAACAGAAGTCAGGGAAATGGCCCATGAAAAGACGCTCAGTATCCGTCACTGGGATGGCCCGGCGCCTCGGGGTAAGGGCGCATCACACCTGCTGCCGAGGCGGAGAAGAAAGACTCAGATGGGGATGTTGATGGGGGAGAGACAATTAGCACCCTCGCTGTTTTGGTAGGGAGGGAAAACGGCACAGGAATCTCGGAAAGCAGTTTCTCGTGAGATCAAACAGGAATCTAGACCATGATTTACTCCTGCTCATGCCGGGAGATGCCGAAGGCCATGTTAGTCCCCATGTTAGCTGAGGAACGTTTGTGCTAGTCGGTCAGAGCCTCACACTGGACAGAGTCCCTCACAGGTGACCGCAGAAAGGCACCCGGCCACTGTGAGGCGGGCACGGTGGGATTCTAAAGAGTAGGGGCCGGGACCGGCGGTGCTGGGAAGTGCCTGCTGTGAGAAGGCCCTGGGCCCTGCTCTGTGCGCTCACTGGTGGTGTTGATGTAAAGATCCAACGCTGGTCACAGGTACCCCACGGTGGCGGCTGCCACTGGTCTCCCTGGGGGCTGAGACAGGAGAAGGTCACGGATGGACTGAAATACGTCATGGACAGGCTGAAATATGTCACTGACCGGATTGAAATACATCACGAATGGACTGAAATACGTGACGGATGGGCTAAAATACGTGACGGACGGACTGAAATACGTCATGGACAGACTGAAATATGTCACGAACGGGCTGAAACACGTCAGGGACAGGCTGAAATACGTCATGGACAGACTGAAACACGTCAGGGACGAGCTGAAACACGTCAGGGACGGGCTGAAACACGTCAGGGACGGGCTGAAATACGTCAGGGACGGGCTGAAATATGTCAGGGACGGGCTGAAACACGTCAGGGACGGGCTGAAGCGCGTCGTTTCTTTCTGCCTGGGTCTTTGTTTGTCCAAACACATTAACCCGCACCCGGCAGACACGGGAAGTCTCTGAGGAGTCTCGTTCCTCAGTCATTATCCCCATACCTGCTCGGGGCTCTAGGGGCCCCGTCTAACTGGGTCAGCTCTTCCTTTCCTGGTGCTACTGTGCCCCGGGGCCCACCTAACAGTAAGGCAGGGAGGGCCGGGTCTCCCTGAGGGGGCAGCCCCTGGACCGGCCACTCTGTGTGAAGGTTCCACTTGCCCCTCTCAGTCCCGAGCAGGTGGTCGTCCTGGTGGGCACCGTGTGTGAATCACAGGTCCTGGTGGGCACCGCGCGTGAGTCACAGGTCTGGGTGGGCACCGCGCACGAGTCACAGGTCCTGATGGGCATCGTGTGTGAATCACAGGTCCTGGTGGGCACCGTGTGTGAGTCACAGGTCCTGGTGGGCACCGCGCGAGTCACAGGTCCTGGAGGGCACCGTGTGTGAGTAACAGGTCCTGGTGGGCACCGCATGTGAGTCACAGGTCCTGGTGGGCACCGTGTGTGATTCACAGGTCCTGGTGGACACCGCGTGTGAGTCACAGGTCCTGGTGGGCACCGTGGCGTGAATCACAAGTCCTGATGGGCACCACGTGTGATTCACAGGTCCAGGTGGGCACCGCGCATGAGTCACAGGTCGGGTGGGCACCGCGTGAGTCACAGGTCCTGGTGGGCACCGTGTGTGAGTCACAGGTCCTGGTGGGCACCGCGCAGAGTCACAGGTCCTGGTGGGCACCGTGTGTGAGTCACAGGTCCTGGTGGGCACCGTGTGTGAGTCACAGGTCCTGGTGGGCACCAGCGTGGGAGTCACAGGTCCTGGTGGGCACCGTGTGTGATTCACAGGTCCTGGTGGACACCGCAGTGTGAGTCACAGGTCCTGGTGGGCACGCGCGTGGAATCACAGGTCCTGATGGGCACCGTGTGATTCACAGGTCCAGGTGGGCACTGCACGTGAATCCACAGGTCCTGGTGGGCACCTGGCGTGAGTCACAGGTCGGGTGGGCACCGGCGTGAATCACAGGTCCTGGTGGGCACCGTGTGTGAGTCACAGGTCCTGGTGGGCACTGCGGCGTGAGTCACAGGTCCTGATGGGCACCGCGTGTGATTCACAGGTCCAGGTGGGCACTGCGCGTGAGTCACAGGTCCTGATGGGCACCGCGTGTGATTCACAGGTCCAGGTGGGCACTGCGCGTGAGTCACAGGTCCTGGTGGGCACAGCTTTTGAGTCACAGGTCCTGGTGGGCACCGTGTGTGAGTCACAGGTCCTGGTGGGCACCGTGTGTGAGTCACAGGTCCTGGTGGGCACCGCGTGAGTCACAGGTCCTGGTGGGCACCGCGTGTGAATCACAGGTCCGGGTCGGCACCGCAGTGAATCACAGGTCCTGGTGGGCACCGTGTGTGAGTCACAGGTCCTGGTGGGCACCGTGTGTGAGTCACAGGTCCTGGTGGGCACCAGGCGTGAGTCACAGGTCCTGGTGGCACCGCGTGTGAGTCACAGGTCCTGGTGGGCACCGCGTGTGAATCACAGGGTCCTGGTGGGCACTGTGTGTGAGTCACAGGTCCTGGTGGGCACCGTGTGTGAGTCACAGGTCCTGGTGGGCACCGTGTGTGAGTCACAGGTCCTGGTGGGCACCGCGTGTGAATCACAGGGTCCTGGTGGGCACCGTGTGTGAGTCACAGGTCCTGGTGGGCACCGTGTGTGAGTCACAGGGTCCTGGTGGGCACGTGCATGAATCACAGGTCCTGGTGGGCACTCCGTCTCTGCTGCTGCCCTGGGGCTGCTTCCTCCCGTCACTGCCCCGGGGTCCAGCAGCTCCTGCTGTTCCCTCATCCGACCTTCCTGCATCCCGCCTGGGCGTCACCCTGGGGTCCTGTTCCCCTGCCTGCCTTGTGGCGCTGCTCTACTTTCTCCTCTCTCGCAGGACACCGAGTCCAGAGGGGAGGTTGGTCCCTAGAGTCAGGCCGGGAGGGTCCGAGAGTGATGAAGGCCCTGGTAGAAATGGAGCATCTCTGAGGAGAGTGACCTCAACTGCCCTCACAGCGGCTGGCTTTGGAAACGAGATTCACTGCCCTTGCTAATGTCTTATTTTGCTTCATATTTTCTGGGGCCTCCGCAGCAGTGCTCAGGGCCGGACGCTGCTCCTGGAAATACTCAGCCAGTGGGCAGAGGTTCAGTGCGGGGGTCCGGCTATGTCCAGGGACTCCAGAGTGGCACGGGAGGGTGTGAGGGTGGTGGGCGGGGGGCTGTGGGGCCCACCGTGCACCGCAGACCCTCCATGCCCGCCCCACCTTTTCCAACACTAACACTAGATCTGATCTGCTGATGTGCGTGCTGCGATTTGCGTGGCTCTGAGGTCCCGCAGTCTCGGGAGAGGCTGAAGTAACAACCGAGATCGAGATAACACTTGGTAGCAGGAAAGCAGGAAGCTGGAGGTGCCCAGCCCGGGACTGTGCGGCTGGCCCCTCACCTGCCGGCCCTCACCTGCCGGCCCCTCACCTGCCGGCCCTCACCTGCCGGCCAGTCCCACTCGGTGCTCAGGGCCCCGGCGCCTCTCACTAGCAGGAGCGCCTTACGCGGCTCTCTGCGGCCTTTTCTCCTGAGAACCTGAAGCAGCTGCGCCCCAACGGCCATTGCCAGAGGGTTTTCTACCAGCGCCCAGAAGGTCCTTCCGGCCGCAGGTGGGAACCAGAGTCTCCCGCGCACCTGCAGCCGGGCGTCACCTGTGCGCATGCGCTTCTCGTGGGGCCGCCGGAGGTGCGTGGCTGAGGCGCGCTGGGCTCCAGGCGCTGGGAATGTCGCATATACCAGCCGTCTGCTGAGCTGCGGTGGTCAGTGCAGAGGGCCCTGCCCAGGACTCGGGTAAACCTGGTGTGACAGTTGTGCAGACTTTGGAATCATGTCCCTGGGACGGCGTTTTTCTCTCTCAATACTGGGACCCCAGTGCTGGAACCAGAGTCCCAGAGCTGACCACCGACTCCGCTGAGAGGCAGAGCAGTTCCTGGAACCCCGTGGGCACGACTGCTGACCATCACAGTGGATGGGGCACACTCCCTCAACCCCTGCCCGAGCCCATGGCAGCCACGGAGACGCTGTGACCACTGCGTGGGCTCCGTTCAGGCCCTGCAGACCCGCGGAACTGGGTCTCAACACCCCATGCTGGGGTCAGCAGCAGCGCCTGCTCTTGGGTGAGTGTGAGGGGTGTGGCAGGGGGTCTGTGCTTCCGGGGAGCCCCCGCTTTCATAACCTACGACTAAAGACAGCCGGACAACGTCTCACCCCTCCACCCGGCATGGCCCTCCCTGGTGCGCCCGCCCTGGTTTGGACCCGGCCGCTGGATGTGTGTGCACAGAACCCCAGGGCTGGCGGCAGTGAGGGGTGAGATGAGCCAGCCCGTCCCCAAAGGGGGGCTACTAAGCCTGGGTGAAACGCGGCCCCAAGCCACAAAAGGACCCGGGGAAGGGCAGGGACCCGTCCGCACGGGGTCCCCACATCCTTCCAGTTCTGGGAACCTTCTGGAAAGGCAGTGCTGGGCATAGCCAGGCTGGTGATAGCAGGGGTGTTGAGCGGCTGCAGCTGGCACTGTGGCCTGTCCTTGCCCGGTGTCCACAGAAACTCAGGGACCGGAGTGGACACTGCAGGGTCACGGGAAGGACTGCCGGGGTCCCCCAGTGCCGTGTTTATGGGGACTGAGTGGACAGTCTCAGTCTGGCTACGGACCCAAAAACAGCGTGGAGAAAGACGGTTAAAAAGCAGGCCTTGGCTCGGAGACCTGCCCGTTGCCGGTGGCCTGGCCGCGAGAGAGCTGCTGTCCCTCGGGGTCCTGGTCCCTCCCGGTCAGCCTCACTGCACTCTGGAAGCGAATGCGCAGGAGCCGTGTCCTTCCCCTGTAGCCGCCGGGGGCTGTCGGCACTTGCTGCCTGCATTATTTGACAAGCCAGAGGCCACGCAGGAAAACTTCCTCATCTCTGGGAATCACCAGCCGTGGACGGGCCTCCTGGACCCCAAATGTTGCCCCTCTCTGCCGTATTATTACCACCTGGAGGGAAATGCTTCCGTTAAGGCTCCCGGGGTCTGTGCATCTGTTTGGATCTTGGTTGCGCGCCAAGTGCTGCCAGGGATGGTGATACCTAAAGGGCTCGGCTGGTCTCAGCCAGTAACTGCTGTGGGCGGGTGTTTGAAGATGCCGTGGACCGATGTGGCCAAGGGTAGTGCTACAGGAAGCGCTATGACCGCTGTGTGGCTGAGCTCAGGTGTTTGAGGATGCTGTTGACCACTGTGTGGCCGAGCGTAGGTGTTCCAGGATGCGCTGTTGACTGCTGTGTGGCCGAGCTCAGATGTTCCAGGATGCTCTGCTGACTGCTGTGTGGCTGAGCTCAGATGTTCCAGGATGCTCTGCTGACTGCTGTGTGGCAGAGCTCAGGTGCTCCAGGATGCACTGTTGACCACTGTGTGGCTGAGGGCAGTGCTCCAGGATGCACTGTTGACCACTGTGTGGCCGAGCTCAGGTGCTCCAGGATGCACTGTTGACCGCTGTGTGGCCGAGCTCAGGTGTTCCAGGATGCGCTGCTGACTGCTGTGTGGCCGAGCCTCAGGTGCTCCAGGATGTGTTGTTGACCGTTGTGTGGCCGAGCTCAGGTGTTCCAGGATACGCTGTTGACCACTGTGTGGCCGAGCTCAGGTGCTCCAGGATGCGCTGTTGACCGCTGTGTGGCCGAGCTCAGGTGCTCCAGGATGTGCTGTTGACCGTTGTGTGGCCGAGCTCAGGTGCTCCAGGATGTGCTGTTGACCATTGTGTGGCCGAGCTCAGGTGTTCCAGGATGCGCTGTTGACCACTGAGTGGCCAAGCTCAGGTGTTTGAGGATGCGCTGCTGACAGCTGTGTGGTTGAGCTCAGGTGCTCCAGGATGTGCTGCTGACCGCTGCATGCTGGAGGGATGGGCCGGCCCCCTGACAGTGCTCAGTCCGGGGTGCCCTGTGCCTGCTCTAGTTCCGGGGCCCCCGACTGCAGGGGCAGGGCTGGGAGGTCTGGCTCCTTCTCTGCCCCCTCCAGCCACTGTGTGTGTTGTGGGCATGAGCTGCCTCTCGCCTCCCCACAGGGAAAGACAGATTCCAGATTGCCTTTGTTCTCCGCTTGCCTCCTTCCAGGCGCTCCTTCCAGGGTTTCCAGGCGCTGCTGAGAACTGCTGACTCACGCGCCTTTGTGCCCGCTCAGCGTCTTCCCTCCCAAACCTACAGGCCGGCTTGTGTGCTGCTCTTGGATGTTCCCTCCAGCGTCATAGCTCCCTGGTCACAGGACATGGCTGTATGGCACGGAGTCAGTTCTATCAGCCGAGAAGTTCTGCCGCACGGCACCGAGTCAGTTCTATCGGCCAAGAAATTCTGCTGAACGGCGCGGAGTCAGTTCTATCAGCCGAGAAGTTCTGCTGTACGGCACCGAGTCAGTTCTATCGGCCAAGAAATTCTGCTGAACGGCGCGGAGTCAGTTCTATCGGCCGAGAAGTTCTGCCGTATGGCGCCGAAGTCAGTCTCTATCGGCCGAGAAGTTCTGCCGTATGGCGCCGAGTCAGTTCTATCGGCCGAGAAGTTCTGCCTTACAGCACCGAAGTCAATTCTATTGGCCGAGAAGTTCTGCTGTACGGCACCGAGTCAGTTATGTCGGCTGAGAAGTTCTGCGAAGTTTACACATGGTCCATTTTTGTGAGTGTCCCTGAGTGCTTGAAAATGGCTCATTGTTGGCAGTGGGCCCAAGTGCGTGCCATTGTTTCTTTTATACTTTCTCTCTCCTCAAATTATTTTTATCTTCTGCTTGTTCTGTCATTGGCCCACTGCTCTCTTAAAAGTGGGCGCCACTGTATATTTGAACATATTTCCTCCTGTAAGTGGTTTGGAGCCGGGGAGAGACCATGCTGGTCGGACTTGGAGTGGAGTTTTGGGCCCTGCCCTTTCCTCCACCTCCATGCCAGTTGCCCCAGAAGAGAGAGACTCACCCACGCCAGACCCACATGTCCCTTGGCATGCGGCCGCAAAGCGGCTGCGCAATATTTTTATAGGATACTGAATTTTTGCATAAGGTTCTTCCCAATTTCTTTCACATTTATACATAGTAAACAGTTATAGACATGTTTTAACTGATATCAGTAAGCCTGGCAAGAAGCCAGAGCAAACCACACATCATGCAGTTAGTCATTCTAACATCCAGACTCCATAGTTCCTCAGAGCTCCATCCAAGAGAAAACCTGATCTTCCCCCTTTAAGTTTCACCAGTAAATGCCCGGGTTGAGAGCCTTCTGCTGAGACTATACCACCTAAACGGTAAAGCCTGGCAAGCTACCGTGTTTTATTTACTTGTTATGCCAAAGACTAGTAACTATTATGGGCCTCAGTTCCATGACTTAAAGAATGGTTTCGGGCTCCTCCTGTCCCTGTAGCAAGTAGATGCTCTTGGGTTGCACTTGCTTGTGACAGGACTAATGGAGATGTTACTAGTGCCCACTCGAGCAAATCGATGAACAATGGGAAGACAGTGAAGTGGTTTGGAGACTTGGTATCTGGTTTCTTTCTCATAGAGGTTTTGAGGGAAATTGTTTGGCCCCGGCCTGCTCGGGTGATCATGGTCCTGGGCCTGCCCCCTTCCCGGTCCCTGCAGCTGTCTGCAGTGCGGCCGGCCCAGCGCCCATCCCCTGCTTGTCCCCTGATCTAAGCGTGACTGGGGTCCTCACTGGTGGCCCCTTTGCAGGTTCTTGCCTTTTACCTGTCAGAACTTCAGGTAGAGAAGAGCAGTGAAGTAGAAGCAGACTTTATCCGTAGGCTCTGAGGAAAGGGAAGGAGGGAGAATTGAGAGTGTGATGGCCCGAGGGAGGGAACCCGGGCTTGGCGGCGAAGTGCGCCCCGCATTAGACATGAAGGAGGAGAATTGAGAGTGACCGCCCGAGGGAGGGAACCCGGGCTTCTTGGCGGCGGAGAGCGCCGCCCCTGCATTAGACGTGGAGGCCTGAGAGAACACGTCTCAGGAGGGGAGATGCGGGCGGCACATGTGCTTGGGCCACATGTGTTTGGCCCTCCACGGGCGCTTACGGCGCATGGCGCAGCAGCATTTGTGCCCTTCCCTTGTTCAGGGGGACTTTCTAGGCTTTTCGCAGCTGCCCGCACTTGAGGCTTCTCCAGACAGAGAGAGCTCGGGAGGGCCTTGGCCAGAGCTTCTCTGCCAAAGGTGGGGTTGCTCAGGGTTAAACTCCGTAGCTGCGGTCTCTGCCTCAGCTGACATTTGTTTTCTGTGGGTCAGCCTCCTCGGGCTCCTTGGTGCCAGGTGGTTCCGGTGGTTTTCTATGAGGCCTAGGCCGTGGTTCTTTGGTTCAGGACACTTCGACCTATTCGCAGAAGCTCCATGGCTATGGGCCCTCCTGCCTCTGCCCGCCTGCCGCAGGTGCACCTCGCGCCGCGCCTGACTTCCTGATACCATTTCAGTCGTGTTTGCTGCTGGTCACTGCTGCCCTGCTGTGGTCAGTGCAGTCACTGCTGCTCGTGCTATGGTCAGTGCAGTCATTGTGACTCTGTTCTGTGGTCAGTGCGGTCCTGCCGCCCTGTGCTGTGGTCAGTGCGGTCACTGCTGCTCGTGCTGTGATCAGTGCTGGTTACTGCTGCCCTGTACTGTGGTCAGTGCGATTCTGTGCTGTGATCAGGCGGGGTCACTGCGCCTTTGTGCTGTGGCCTGTGCTGTGGTTAGTGTGGTCACTGCAGCTCTGTGCGGTGGTCTGTGCCGTGGTCAGTATGGTCACTGAGGCTCTGTGCTGTGGTCAGTGTGGTCACTGCTGCCCGTGCTGTGGTCAGTGCAGTCACTGCTGCCCTGTGCTGTGGTCAGGGCGGTCACCGCGGCTCTGTGCTGTGGTCAGTATGGTCACTGCTGCCCTGTGCTGTTATCAGGGCGGTCACTGCGGCTCTGTGCTGTGGTCAGTGTGGTCACTGCTGCCCTGTGCTGTTATCAGGGAGGTCACTGCGGCTCTGTGCTGTGGTCAGTGTGGTCACTGCTGCCCTGTGCTGTTATCAGGGCGGTCACTGAGGCTCTGTGCTGTGGTCAGTGCAGTCAGTGCTGCCCTGTGCTATTATCAGGCGGTCAGTGCGGCTCTGTGCTGTGGTCGAGTATGGTCACTGGCGGCTCTGTGCTGTGGTCAGTGTGGTCACTGCTGCCCTGTGCTGTTATCAGGGCGGTCACTGCGGCTCTGTGCTGTGGTCAGTATGGTCACTGCGGCTCTGTGCTGTGGTCAGTGTGGTCACTGCTGCCCTGTGCTGTTATCAGGGCGGTCACTGCGGCTCTGTGCTGTGGTCAGTATGGTCACTGCGGCTCTGTGCTGTGGTCAGTGCGGTCAGTGCTGCCCTGTGCTGTTATCAGGGCAGTCACTGCAGCTCTGTGCTGTGGTCAGGGCGGTCACTGCAGATGTGCTGTGGTCAGGGCGGTCACTGCAGATGTGCTGTGGTCAGTAGCTTCATCGTTTGGGTCTCCATCATGTCTCCTTTTTCCTCTCATCCCCTGCTTCTGTCTTTTCGGGGTTCATCCGGGTACTTAGACGCAAACATCCTGTGTTGTCAGCCCCGACACTGACCAGTGTCCCTAAGCTGTAGGTGGGAGAGCGGGGCACTGCGTGGGAGTGGCCTTAGGCCAGCAGCACCCACCTATTCTGGGCGTGGCTTATATTGGTGCTCTGCTTTTGACCTCCCGCCACGCCCAGGTGCTGTCACAGTGAGGGTGGGGCTTGGTCACGTCCGGCTCACAGGGGCAGAGGCTGCTTCCAGACCACGGCAGGGAGGAAGTACAGGGTGCAGGGTCTCTGCAGGGGCTTGTGCAGGGTTTCCTGCCTGTCGACTTCCCCGCAGGACAAGGGTGAGGGAAGTAGATGAAGCCCTGCTCTTTGCTCATCACCCTCAGAGCTGGCCGGGTTCTGTTACAAATAAGGCCCCGAGCCTTCTCGCTCTAGGGGCCGAGCTGACGAGTCCAGAGTGGGACTTGGATTCCAGAGTGGACACCGTTGGGAACCACATGGAAGGCTGGACACAGGACACGGATGCTGGCGTCAGAATATTTATGTTGTCCGTCAGCTTGGGAAACCGTCCAGCACAAGTTTCCTTCTTCCTCTGTTCTCAGCAGGTATTGTGCTTCCCTTGGACACAGGCCAAGCTGGGTTCAATCCCCAGAGCCTCTTATGGTCCCCAGAGGCCCACCAAGAGTGAGCCGGAGTCAGCCCTGAGCACAGAGCCGGGAGTGAGCCCCGAGCACAGAGCCGGGAGTCAGCCCTGAGCACAGAGTCGGGAGTCAGCCCCGAGCACAGAGCCGGGAGTCAGCCCCGAGCACAGAGCCGGGAGTCAGCCCCGAGCACAGAGCCGGGAGTGAGCCCCCGAGCACAGAGCCGGGAGTGAGCCCCCGAGCACAGAGCCGGGAGTCAGCCCCGAGCACAGAGCCGGGAGTCAGCCCCGAGCACAGAGCCGGGAGTCAGCCCCCGAAGCACAGAGCCGGGAGTCAGCCCCGAGCACAGAGCCGGGAGTCAGCCCCGAGCACAGAGCCGGGAGTCAGCCCCGAGCACAGAGCCGGGAGTCAGCCCCGAACACAGAGCCGGGAGTCAGCCCTGAGCACAGAGCTGGGAGTCAGCCCCGAGCACAGAGCCGGGAGTGAGCCCTGAGCACAGAGCCGGGAGTCATCCCTGAGCACAGAGCCAGGAGTCAGTCCCGAGCACAGAGCCGGGAGTGAGCCCTGAGCACAGAGCTGGGAGTCAGCCCTGAGCACAGAGCCGGGAGTCAGTTCCTGAGCACAGAGCCAGGAGTGAGCCCCTGAGCACAGAGCTGGGAGTCAGCCCTGAGCACAGAGCCGGGAGTCAGTCCTGAGCACAGAGCCAGGAGTGAGCCCTGAGCACAGAGCCGGGAGTGAGCCCTGAGCACAGAGCCGGGAGTCAGCCCTGAGCACAGAGCCGGGAGTCAGCCCCGAGCACAGAGCCGGGAGTCAGCCCCGAGCACAGAGCCGGGAGTCAGCCCCGAGCACAGAGCCGGGAGTGAGCCCCGAGCACAGAGCCGGGAGTCAGCCCCGAGCACAGAGCCGGAGTCAGCCCCGAGCACAGAGCCGGGAGTGAGCCCTGAGCACAGAGCCAGGAGTGAGCCCTGAGCACAGAGCCAGGAGTGAGCCCTGAGCACAGAGCCGGGAGTCAGCCCCTAAGCACAGAGCCGGAGTCAGCCCCGAGCACAGAGCCGGGAGTCAGCCCTGAGCACAGAGCCAGGAGTGAGCCCTAAGCACAGAGCCAGGAGTGAGCCCTGAGCACAGAGCCGGGAGTCAGCCCTGAGCACAGAGCCAGGAGTCAGCCCTGAGCACAGAGCCAGGAGTGAGCCCTGAGCACAGAGCCGGGAGTCAGCCCTGAGCACAGAGCCGGGAGTCAGCCCTGAGCACAGAGCCGGGGAGTCAGCCCTGAGCACAGAGCCGGAGTCAGCCCTGAGCACAGAGCCCTGAGTACTGCTGGGTGTGGTTCCCTCCAGTATTTTTGCTCTGTACTCAGCCCTTGACACTGTCGGTAACGTCTGACCTCACACGTCCTTGGTGCTGTTCGTCTCATTCCCAGGCCACGTTATTCGCGATCTCTTACCCGCACGTTAGCCATTCGGAGTTGTTAGTTGTCAAGTTTTCTTTCATTGCTTTTAGCTGTTTTGGGGCCATCCTTGGCTGTGTTGTGGCTCTGCTCTCGGCGTCACTCCTGACGGGACTCGGCAGGCCACGTGCAGTGCCAGGAACCGAACAGAGCAAGTGCCTGTGCCCTGGGCTATCCCTCTGTTCGCGTCAGTGTTTATAGATACCAGCTCTCTGGTACTTTAAGGCTCTTGTGTTTCTGGCATTGCTGGCCGGGCTCTGCGACTGCCCGTCTGCTCTGGCCGGGCCCTGCGGCTGCCCGTCTGCTCTGGGGCTTCTCCAGCCTTGTGTGACAGCACCTGCCCCTCTTCAGAGTAGCCGGGAGGCCTTCGCGGAGCCGTGAACCTGCGTCGGGCAGCGCTCATGTTTGCAAACCGTGTTTCTTTCTCTGGCTCCTCTGGGACACCGGGGCAGAGGAATTGGGACCATGTTTTATTTCAGTTCGGGGTCTGCACTCTGTCAGAGTTCTGGGCTTTGGGAACCGTTTCTCTGCTTTGCTGGCTCAGTGCTGTGGGGTCGTGCCACAGACAGCCCAGACCACAGCCGCCAAATCAGTGGACCTGCTTTTACCTTAGAGTGGCTTGGTGGTTTGGTGTGCCCACTCTGGTTGCCTGGCCTGGCTCTGGTCAGAGACAGAACTGGCTCCGTCCGCCCGTCACCCACCGGAACCGCCAGTCACCCGTCAGCGCTTCACCCTGGCATCTGGAGAAATGCCTGAAGATGCTTCTCTGAGCAGGGCAGGAAAGGTCCAGACGGACCCCCCGGCTTTATGGGCGAAGATGGCAGCTCTGCTCCAGGTGGTACGTAATGGTGAGGCTGGTGGCGGCTGCTGCTGATGGCCACAGTCACCAAAGCTCACAGTGATCGCATGATGTGGTGGTGGCAGTGACACAGCACAGACGCGACTCCGTGGATGAGAGTCAGTGACAGCCACGGGCAGGGGAGTGAGGCTTTCAAGGGGCAGCGTCTGCGTGGGCTGATGGAAGTTTCCAGAGGCAGGTGGAGGGATGGTTGGGCAACAGAGCAGTCGCAGCTCACGCCACAGCGCATCAGATAGGGCGCTTAGACGGAGCCGTGGGACACGCGGTCAGGTCACATCTAGGGACATAGTGTGGCAGCATGGGCGTCTGGGTGGGAGCTCCGCTGGCACCTGTGTCCTCTCACGCCCTCTGAGATTTGGGCACTGGTTCTGGTCTCCTTTCAGACCCACCGGACGCGGAGAGAGCTGGGCGCCTGGCGGGAGGGGGTGCTGGTGTCGGCCGGAGAGAGGAGCCTCAGTTTCCCCTGCCCATGGAGAGGAAGCCAGTTTCTTCTTGCCAGATGCTTCATCTCTCCCCCATCTCCCTAACACAAACTTCATCCCCAAGGTCCTTTCCTCACTTCCAGGAATTTTGCAGGCCCATAAAATTCTCCTTTGGATCTTAGGCTCACAGGAAGCCCACAGAGCCTGAGACCAATGGGGAGGAGAGACGGAGGGGAGGAGAGACGGAGGGTAGGAGATGGAGGGGAGGAGAGATGGAGGGGAGGAGAGACGGAGGGGAGGAGAGACGAGGGGGAGGAGACAGAGGGAGGAGAGACGGAGGGAGGAGAGATGGAGGGGAGGAGACGGAGGGGAGGAGAGATGGAAGGGAGGAGAGATGGAGGGGAGGAGAGACGGGGAGGAGAGACAGAGGCGAGGAAGGCCCACTGGCAATTTTCTGGAACAGCCATAACTCAGAAATGTAAAGACCCCATTTTCCATCTGAAAGTGTCTACAGGAAGAGCCTTTACCTGTAGCTTCTTTGCATCCTCTATACTATTAGTTGATGAATCCACAGAGAACCTTTAAAGGGCTTCGGGAAATCCCTGCTTTAGCTTAGTCCTATACTAAGTTCCTCCCCACCTGGAGCTCCTTTCCTTCCCCGTCTGCTTGCCAATAAACTTTCCTGCTTCCCAACCCTGAGTCTGGAGCATCTTTATTATTCAATATTTTCCTTCTGATGTACTGAGGAACCTGGAGTCACAGTCGGGCACAGACCTGCGGCCGCTTCTGCCTCACCCGCACCGGCCTTTAGAGGGGAGACCCGCGTGGTGTGTCAGGTGCCCGAGGCGGGAGGCCGCAGCCCCGACCTAGACCATCTTGTGAGCTCATTCAAGGAAAGTGAGGGGTGGCGGCCCCCCCGGATAGAGCCTGCCAGCGCCTTGAGGACTTTGCTGAGGGGGAAGCGGCTCCGGCATCACTGATGCCCCTGGTGGCCGGGTTGGAGCCTCGCCGTCCCTGGAGCATGGTCACCTGTCCCCTCCTGCTGGCAGAGGCCACACAGGCTATGCAGATTTGTTCCCGCGCCGCAGGCCTCTCCGTGGTGACAGGATGATGGACGGACGGTGGCGGCAAGCGGGAGCAGGCACCAGCTGAATTCAGATGTGCCCTGGGTGACGTCCTCTTGGCTCTCTTCGACAAGGGCTGGGAAAGGGGAGAGACTATGGGCAGCCGACGGTCAGGAAAGCCCCCAAACCGGATGTTTCACATCACTGCTCTAGAGCAGGGGTAGAACATTCTAGAACATTCTAGAAGCCCTGCTCCCACGCCGAGCCCCATCTCCCTGGGGCAGAGTGTTCACAGCCTCAAGCACCCTCTGCTCCTGCTCTCCTGAGCCATAGCCGTGGTCATGGCACTGTCCTTCTGTCCCTGCTTCTCTGAGCCCATAGCTGTGGTCATGGCACTGTCCCTCTGTCCCTGCTTCTCTGAGCCCTTACCTGCGGTCACTGCACTGTCCTCCTGTCCCTGCTCTCCTGAGCCCATAGCTGCAGTCACTGCACTGTCCTCCTTCCTGCTCTCCTGAGCCCATAGCTGCGGTCACTGCACTGTCCCCCCTGTCCCTGTCCTCCTCTCCTGAGCCCTTAGCTGCAGTCACTGCACTGTCCTCCTGTCCCTGCTCTCCTGAGCTCATAGCTGCAGTCACTGCACTGTCCTCCTTCCTGCTCTCCTGAGCCCTTAGCTGCAGTCACTGCACTGTCCTTCCTGCTCTCCTGAGCCCATAGCTACGGTCACTGCACTGTCCTCCTTCCTGCTCTCCTGAGCCTATACCTGCAGTCACTGCACTGTCCCCCTGTCCCTGTCCTCCTCTCCTGAGCCCATAGCTGCGGTCCCTGCACTGTCCCCCCTGTCCCTGTCCTCCTCTCCTGGCCCATAGCTGTGGTCCCTGCACTGTCCCTCTACCGGTGTCCTTCTGCAGGCCAGCAAGGCTCATCCATGCGCTGGTGGCACATGGTGGCTCAGGTCATTCTTGGGTATGGCCCACACGTCCTCCGGCACTGCTCAGCCCTTCCGAACTCCCTCCTTGACACTGCCACACTGGTGGGTCGGAGTGGACAGGCTGTGAGCGCCACACACTGGCCATGGGATTTTCCTCCCATTGGCCTTGGTCTCTTGTGCCCAGCCCTTCTGGTCGGGATTGGGCACCCCAGCGTCCTGGGTGCTAGCCACAGGGACGGCCACTTGGGTCATGCTTGACCACACCGTTGTCTCTTTCCTTTTCCTATTGGTCGTCTTCTCCCGTTTTCCCTGATTCACGGGCATCAAGAAATCCTGGCTCATGAATATTTTATAGGCTGTGCTTCTTGTGAATCTGTTCTACCCAGCATCCTGCGGCTCTCTCCAGGTGCCTTTGGGGGAAGAAGCCTTCATTGTAATGCCCTCTCAGCAGGCTCTTCAGGTCCCCCGTTTTAGAGAGTCTTGGGGACCGTTCCTGCCTCAAGGACAGAAAGGGGGTATTCTGTTAGAGCTGCATCGTGACACCAGTTGGCCGGACAGACAGAAGCTGAAGGAGGGGTGGGAGGTAGGGGCTCATAATATTTTTTCCTAAGAACATTTGAAAAGGGAAATAACCTCATTGTTTCTTATCCCACCTGCCGAGCTGTGCTGTGTGCTCTTGACCTACTCCTGGACAGATGCCATAGAACAGCGGGGAGAGACTTTCATGAGGCTGACCTGGGTTCCATCCCTGACATCACATATGATCCCCTGAGCACCGCCAGGAATGTCCGTGAGCACAGAGCCAGGAGTCAGCCCTGAGTACAGAGCCGGGAGTCTGCCCTGAGCACAGAGCCAGGAGTGAGTCCTAGAGTGCTCACCCCAGAGTGCTCAGGCCTGACTGAGAGTGCTCACCCCAGAGTGCTCCTCCCAGTCTGCATAGCTCTGGGCTATGTTTGGGTCCAAGCTCGGAGCAGCTGTCCAAGCCAGCAGCAGGGACGCTGAGCAGCCCCTTGTGTCCGGGGTCCTGGTCTGGGCTCAGCACCTCCTCCTAGATGCTATTTCCTGCAAGTGACCCTGCACAGAGAGTGGGCTGGGCACCTGCATGCAGGCTCAGGGGACAGAGAGACGGGCACGGTGCTCTGCTGGTTGGCGGGAACTGTCGGGCGCAGAAACACGGGCTTTGGAGGGACAGGAGTCGGAACCAGAGGTGGCCTCTGCGGGCCAGCGCCCTCCCTCTGTCCATCCTTCCTGCAGGGCCAGCGTCCTCCCTCTGTCCATCCTTCCTGCAGTTCCAGTGTTCTCCCTCTGTCCATCCTTCCCGTAGGCCAGTGTCCTCCCTCTGTCCATCCTTCCCGTAGGGCCAGTGTCCTCCCTCTGTCCATCCTTCCTGCAGGGCCAGTGTCCTCCCTCTGTCCATCCTTCCTGCAGGGCCAGCGCCCCCCCCTCTGTCCATCCTTCCTGCAGGGCCAGCACCCTCCCTCTGTCCATCCTTCCTGCAGGGCCAGTGTCCTCCCTCTGTCCATCCTTCCTGCAGTTCCAGTGTTCTCCCTCTGTCCATCCTTCCTGCAGTGCCAGTGTCCTCCCTCTGTCCATCCTTCCCGCAGGGCCAGTGTCCTCCCTCTGTCCATCCTTCCTGCAGGACCAGTGCCCTCCCTGTCTCGCCTCTCGGTGCACTAGTCACATCCTGAACAAGTTCCTCCCAGCTTTCAGTCCCAGACAGCTCCTCCTTTCTCCGGCCCCTGGTGTGCGTGGTGGCCCCCTCAGCTTGGTGCCGGTGCTCCTGCCTTACCAGGGACCCGTGGGGCTGGCTGGGACCCCAGGTGCCTCGAGCAGGGTGGGGCTCTGGCGCTGGAGCCAGTCCCGCCCTGGTGTGTCTTACCCGCTGATGTCACCTCCGCGAGGTGGCGGAGGGCTGCAGGTTAGTAACTGAGCCCTGGGCCTTGAACATTTCATGTCGGGGAGGGGGTGGGGGGGACCCGAGTCCATCCCTGGCCTAGAGCCTCAGTCGCACATGACTGAAATTTGATGGAGGCATTTGGCCATTCAGCCCCTCTGGATTTTGTTTTAATTTTTTGAATTTGAGTGACATAAATCGTGATTGATTGTCGAGGCCCGTAGTTTATAAACGTGTCGGTAACAGGGTTCAGGCCAGCACCAGCGTGACCACGTCAGCCTCCCCACCCCATCCCCGGTCCCCCACCCCAGCCTGCCCCCTCAGGCGTGGTCACCCGCGTGGCCACTACAGGCCCTGCTCCGGCTGTGCTGGCTCTGGTGGCACTTCCCTGCCCTGGCTACGCGCCCAAGGTGGCCCAAAGTCCACCCCTCTCCCCCTCACTCCCCTCCTGGGGCTCTCTTTCCTGGCTGGTCGTTTCTACCCTCCCGGTCCGGGGGCTCACCCTCTTTCCTGCCGTGATTCTCTTGACATGTTTGTGTTTTTCAAAGTCGAATACTTTGACTTTCATCCGCTTGTTTGACTGCCCACGACGCACCGTCCCCAGCTCAGACTCTTCCTGCAGGGCCTGGGTCCGCTGGCGTGCAGTGCTGACTGTCCCCACTGCCCCGCCATGGCCTGCTGGCCTGCGTGCCTGTCCCCGCCTCCTGAGACCACGTGAGAGCTCGTCCTGCCCAGCAGTGGCCGGTCTGAGATCCGGCCTGTGTGAGTGTGCGTGAATGTGAGTGTTTTTGGAGTGAATGTAAGTGTGAATATATTTGAGCATGTGTGAATGTGAGTGTGAATATGTTTGCGTGAGTGTGACTATGTGTTTCTCTGAGTGTATATTTGTGAAGTGAATATACATGTGAGAGTGCATGTGAGTGGCTGAGAGTGTGAGTGTGTGTGTGTGTGTGTGTGTGTGTGTGTGTGTGTGTGTGTAGATGCAGGCTCTGCCTGTGTATGTTGCAGAGGAAAGACACTGTGTGGTTTGTGGCCAGGGGCTTTTCAGTTGCTCGAGACTGTCCCCTGGGCCAGGTGCTCTGGACACTGAGCCAGAGTCCAGCCCGGCTGGAGAAGCTCTTTGCTGCCCCATTTCCCGCGTGTTCTTCATCATCAGCGATGCCAAGGCTTGTCGATGCTTTGCCACATTTCATCAAGATCTTTTTATTTCTGTTTTATCTAGTGACCAATTCTTACTGATTGATTTTTTAAAATATCACAGTGACCTTTCATTCTTGGGACAAATGCCACCTGCTGAGGAGACAACTGTCCGCTCTGCAGACTGGGCTTGGGCGCTGGTGATTTACGGAGAATGTGGCTGTGGGGTCTTCCTTGGAGTGTCTTTATCTGACTTTGATGGGGGCGTCAGCCCTCACACAGCTGTGACAAGGTCAGTTCCGTTTCCAAGTGAGTGTGTCCTATTGATCACTTGATCACTTCACTTGAATCCCGTTATTCGTCGATTTGCTCGAGCGGGTGCCAGTAACTTTTCCATTTGACCCTATCACGTGCCATTGTAGCCCAATGGCGTCCTGCTCGGGTCCAATTGTTATTGAATCACTTGAATCACTTGAATCCCGTTACTCATCGATTTGCTCGAGCGGGCGCCAGTAACATTTCCATTGGACCCTATCACGTGCCAATGTAGCCCAATGGCATCTGGTTGATTCAGGAATATGAAGAGCCTCAAACCGTTCCTTCAGGGTCTTAACAAGGAAGTCTGACCATCTTGTAGGTGGGCGGCCACGTGATCTTTTGACATCCCGTGGGATCCAGTCGGTAACGGCTCTAGTCCAGCGGTTGTCTCCAAATCGCATTACATGTCCAGCCCATCTGATTTTCGATGCCTTGGCAAACGAGACAGCGTCCCTGATTCTGGAATAGCGACGGAGGTCAGAACTCCGGATTCCTTCTCTCACTTGAGTGAGACGTGATATTCCAAGCATAGCTCTTTCGATGCCTCTCTGGGAGACCCGAATAGCATTCTCCTGCTTTCGTAGGGCCCAGGTCTCTGAGGCGTATGTTAATGCAGGGAGAACGGTGGAGTCAAAGAGATGTGCCCGGAGCCGGAGGTTCTTTGTCCTTTTAGCTATTTCTTCGATGCCTTTGAAGGCATTCCATGCCGCTCTCTTCCTCCTGCGCAGCTCAGGTTTTAGGTCATTCATCATGTTGACTTCTCGACCTAGGTACACATAACTGCTGCATTCAGAGATGTTTGTTCCATTGAGAGAGAATGGGGCCTCTGGAACTAGTTCATTTCTCATGAACATAGTTTTCTTCAGATTCAGCTGTAGACCTACCTTTCCACATTCTCGGTCAAAGTCAGCTGGTAAGATCTCCCCCCAGCATATTAATCCACTCCCAGCCCACAGATTAATCCAGTCTCCAGCCCAGCTTGTCAGAAACCCAGCCTACAAGGACCCGCCCCTGCAGAGACCCGCCCTTCAGAGGAGAGTATTTCAAACCCAGGAATGCTTGAGCCTCAGACACAGGTACACCCGGCAGAGCAGAAACCAGCTTTCCCCGTTGAACCCCCTGCACTCCATGGACCACGAGAGCAACTTCGGACCTGAGTCCACCATCCCGATGGAGCCTCGGAAGAGGCCAGAGAAACTCCCACACCTTGCTGGCAGCGATCTGTGTCACAATCCACACTCTGCAGCTGGTAAGATCTCCCCCCAGCATATTAATCCACTCTCCAGCCCACAGATTAATCCAGTCTCCAGCCCAGCTTGTCAGAAACCCAGCCTACAAGGACCCGCCCTGCAGAGACCCGCCCTTCAGAGGAGAGTATTTCAAACCCAGGAATGCTTGAGCCTCAGACACAGGTACACCCGGCAGAGCAGAAACCAGCTTTCCCCGTTGAACCCCTGCACTCCATGGACCACGAGAGCAACCGGACCTGAGTCCACCATCCCGATGGAGCCTCGGAAGAGGCCAGAGAAACCCCCCCCCCACACCTTGCTGGCAGCGATCTGTGTCACAATCCACACTCTGCAGCTGGTAAGATCTCCCCCCCAGCATATTAATCCACTCTCCAGCCCACAGATTAATCCAGTCTCCAGCCCAGCTTGTCAGAAACCCAGCCTACAAGGACCCGCCCTGCAGAGACCCGCCCTTCAGAGGAGAGTATTTCAAACCCAGGAATGCTTGAGCCTCAGACACAGGTACACCCGGCAGAGCAGAAACCAGCTTTCCCGTTGCGCGCGGCCGCTGGCCAGCGCGCTGATTTACCCTCCAAACTACCACAAATATTCTACCCACCCCTCTGAGAGAGCCCCACAAAGCAATGAGAATATAGTGCCCGCATGGCAGAGCCTGGCAAGCTGTCCGATGCGTGTTCAATATGCCAAACCCAGTAACAAAAATGTTTATTTTCCTGACCCGAAAGAGCCCTTAATACGGCAGCAGTAAGAAAGGCAAACAAGCAGTGCCTGATAAAATTTCACGGGCTGTCCTAGGCTGCCAAAACGAAGAAGGACTAAAATGACTGTCTGTACTTTCAATGCACGTACACTGGCAACGGAAGCATATATTGAGGATCCAATTGTTATTATTTATTTTATTATGTGGAGGAAGTGACCATCAAGTCATTTGGACTTGGAATTGCCTCAGTTTAAGATTTCACTTGGTTCCCAGAGGAAGGAATTTTCAGCTTAATTCTTTGAGTGAGCTTTTGGTGATTGACGTGTGTCTCTCAGGAACCCTATTTCATGGCGTCTCTCACAGAACCCGCTTTTCATGACGCGTGTCTCTCACGGAACCCTGTTTCATGGCATCTCTCATAGAATCTGCTTTTCATGAAATTCCTTGTATCCATCTTGTTCCTTGTATCCCCAAATGATCCTTCCCTTGTTCATAGGGGCTCTAGTGATGCTCATTTGGTGCTTGGTATGGGGTGATGGTCTCTCCGTCTCTCTCTGTCTCTCTCTGTCTCTCTCTGTCTCTCTCCGTCTCTCTCTCTGTCTCTGTCTCTCCGTCTCTCTTTCCCTGTCTCTTTCTCTCTTTCTCCCTCTCTCTCCCTGCTCCGTCTCCCCTCCTTGCCTTCACTCCTCTGCTACAAGTTTTATTAATTTTATTGAATTGTTCAGAGAATAGGCTCTTCCCTCCGTGGACTCCGTTGCTTTTTGTATCTTATGGACTTTACTCATAGTGAGTCCTTCCCTTCTGGTGTCTCTGGGCCTTCGTTAAGGCGGAGCCTGGCCCTTCATTCCGCCCCTCCTCTCTGCTGACTCCCTAGTCCTGCACCCCCCCGGCCGCCCTCTGTGGCTCCTGGGACTTGGAGATCTTGTGCTTCCTCGGGGCTCTCCGCATGTGTGTTCGGGGATGGGCTGTTTAGTTTCGCAGGATGTGGAATGCTTGGGAAAGCCCTCACGCATTTTCCTGAGATATTTTTTTACAACTGTGTTTTTATTTATTTTTATTTTTTAAAAAATTTTTTATTATACCACCGTGAGACATACTTTATTCATCTCTGCGCTATTCACTATTTTCCTGAGATTTATCTGGTGTCTGGGCACTTCCCGTAATCCTCTGCTCTGCATTAGCTCTTTGGAACGTTTGTTGGTTTTTTATTGAAAATGATTCAATAAGAGGAACCCAGGGGTTCTCTGAGGTTGGCACACGTTCGGTCCCTGGAATGGAATATTTTCCTTTCGCCACTTCTGGGCTGCCTGGTTGTGCTGGAGGGGCGGCCGTGTTGGAGGGGGCGGCCGTGTTGGAGGGGGCGGCTGTATTGGGTGGGCGGCTGTGTTGGAGGGGGTGATAGTGTTGGGGTGGGCAGCCATGTTGGGGTGGGCGGCTGTGTTGGGGTAGGCGTCCATTTTGGTTGGGTGCTGGTGAGGGGGACACGGTGGTAGTTTTTAAGCAGCGAGTGGCACACAGTGGGAAAGCAGCTGTAGAGTGACCCCATGGCAGGAGGGGCTGAGTGACCCCAGGGCAGGAGGGGCTGAGTGACCCCAGGGCAGGAGGGGCTGAGTGACCCCACACAGGAGGGGCTGAGGCTCTGCAGTCTTGGGCCCTTGGCAGGAGGACAGGCCAGGAGAATGCTTCCTCGGCTCTCCAGGTGGGGCCGGGCTCTGGTGTCTGTGCCCGCTTGGGCACCAGGGCTGGGTCTGGCCTGCAGCAGACCCTCGGGCATTCAGAGCCGCTCTCAGGATGGCGCTTCCCTCTTCAGGCAGGGGAGGGAGTCGCAGAGGCGCAGTGCAGTGTGTCTGCCCCAGCCCTGCAGTGGGGCCAGTCCAGGAATGGGGGAGGGGGCCGGGCAGCGCCTTTCCCAGCGCCAGACCTTGATTTTCCCTTTTCGGGGAGGAGTGGATGGTGGGAGGGGACGCTCTGAGCTCACAATTAAGTTCACAATTACTTGCTGGCTCATCTCAACTTTAATTACTTTCTCCTCCTCAACTTTGCAATTAGCTGATGTTGCGACGAATCTCTGTCACATACTTAATCTTCATGGAGTGCATTTGGCCGCGTGGGTGGGAGTCAGTGGCCCTTGGTCACAGGAGTCTATCTGGGGGAGATGGCGGCTTGCCTGGGGCTCCGCATTAGCCAGAGGACGGGTGTGGTGTCCTGGGGGCTCCCCTCCCTGGCTGACAGGTACCCCCAGTGGAGAGTCAGGAGCCGGATCTGAGCATAGACCCTGACAGACCGTGGCACCCTACACCACACACCACGTGATCCCGGATTCCAAGGAGCCCACGGCGAACACTGAGCACATGGATGTCGTGGCATGATGGGGTTGACTGGTGGGCGGGGCCTGGAAGGGACCACCTGAGTTAAAGGGGGAAGCTGGTGAGCTGACTCTGAGGGCACGGGTCAGTTCTCAGGGGAAGGGGGACCCTGCTGTCTTCTTCCTCTCTGCCCCCGGACATTTGTGGCCGGTGGAAGTGACTGCAGTCGGGGAGCCTTGGCAGGAGGAGAGGCCGGGCCACGAGAGGGCTTTGTCGGCTGCCCTGGATTCCGTGTCTGGGGGAGGGGTAGGGGCTGTGGCCTGGGTCTGCCTACTGCAAGGAGCTGGGAGTGGGCTGCTGGCCGCTCTGCTTGCAATGTGGGGTCTGAGGGATGCTCCCAGGGAAGAACTCGGGGACCAGAGTGAGCAGGTGCCAGGAGCACCCCTGGCGTCCCAGGCAGCTGCGTCTCAGTGGCCGTGGGTCACCGTCATGGACACCAGGTGGCCGTGGGTCACTATCATGATACGAGGTGGCCGTGGGTCACTGTCATGACACCTGGTGGCCATGGGTCACTGTGATGGACACTGGGTGGCTGCGGGCCACTGCCATGGACACCAGGTGAGCTAACCAGAGGCATGGGAGGACATGGGCAGCTCCCAGGGAGGACGGGCGCTGCCGGGGGTCGTGCACAGCTTCCTGGGGCACCACCCTGCACAACCCACGGACAGCCTTGGGCCGCCGGGCTTGGTGGGAGACGGCAGCTTGCCTGGGGCTGTCACCAGACACACCCCAGCACTGCGGCCGGCAGGTTCCTTCCCTGCACGCTCCCTACTTCACACCCTGCCTGGGGCTGGCAGTTCCTGCCCACTGCACACTGTCTCCGGACACTTCTCACTCGGCCCAGGCTTCATTTCATTGTCATCTGCATCTTCACACTGAGCAACGCAAAAACTGCAGTTTTTCTTTCACTTTTTTTCTTTTCTTTCTCTCTCTTTTCTTTCTTTCTTTCTTTCTTTCTTTCTTTCTTTCTTTTCTTTCTTTCTTTCTTTCTTTCTTTCTTTCTTTCTTTCTTTCTTTCTTTCTTTTTCTTTCTTTCTTTCTTTCTTTCTTTCTTTCTTTCTTTCTTTCTTTCTTTTCTTTCTTTCTTTCTTTCTTTCTCCCTCCCTCCCCTCCCCTCCCTTCCCCTTCCCCTTCCCTTTTCCTTCCTTCCTTCCTTCCTTCCTTCCTTCCTTCCTTCCTTCCTTCCCTTCCTTCCTTCCTTTCCTTCCTCTTCCTTCCTTCCTTCCTTCCTTCCTTCCTTCCTTCCTTCCCTTCCTTCCTTCCTTCCTTCCTTCCTTCTTTCTTTCTTTCTTTCTTTCTTTCTTTCTTTCTTTCTTTCTTTCTTTCTTTCTTTCTTTCTTTCTTTCTTTCTTTCTTTCTTCCTTTCTTTCTTTCTTTCTTCTGTTACATCCAGTGATGCTTAGGGGTTTCTCTGGCTCTGCACTCAGGAATTACTCCTGGTGGTCCTCGGGGACCATATGGGATGCTGGGGATTGAACCCTGGTTGCCAGTGTGCAAGGCAAGTCCCTCCCCGCTGTTACAGCTCCGGCCCCCGGAGGGTCTTCCCCACGTCTCTTTCCTTTTCACTGTTGCTGTTTCTGTTGTTGTGATGTCTCACATGAGCTCCTGGTTAGTGCTCACAGGGAGCACCCCGTGGCTGTGTTGCCGGGACACCTCAGGCAGAGATGGGCGGTGTTGGTGCTGGGGATTCCCAGGTGTTCTCGGGGGCTGCAGTGGCCTTAAGGGTCTCCTCCGTGGGATCATGCTGCTGATCATGCTGAGGGAACAGCTTTCTCCGCTGGAGAATCGCCCCCCCCACCGGCACACTCAGGGGCACACGGCAACGCTTGTGCTCTTGTTCTGCCCCTCCTGTTCCTCGGGACGCCCGGCATCTTTGTGTGCTACACCTCGAGGATCTCCCCACCATCGAGCACTGGCTCTTGAGATCCGGTGCCCATTTCCCCATGTATTCTTTTTAGCTTTTTGTAAATTTTGGGCCAGACTCCATGATATTCAGGGGCTTATACCTGACTCTGCTCAGGAGTTCTCAAGGGACCTTTTGCCTTGCTGGGCATTGAGACTGGGTTACCCATTCGCAAAGGCAAAGGCCTTATCCCTGGTGTGATCTTGGGTCTCTTTATGCTGATCTTTAGCTCTGACTTTCTTTCAGATACTGTTCTTTTATCAGCTGAGTGTGTTGTAGAGTCCTTCGCTCTCTCCATGGTTTGCCTTCCAAGTTTTTAATAGGATGCTTTCATTGTAGAGAGATAATTTTTAAATCTTCTGCATTTTCGTGTGTGTGTGTGTGTGTGTGTGTGTGTGTGTAGATATTTCCTTCTCCCAAAGCTCAGGAACCTACAAGCATGATACTTATGGTTCTCTCTTGTATTGTACTTTGTGTTCAGGTTTAAAACCTCAGGGCTGGAGCGATAGTTCAGCAGGGAAGACGTTTGCCTTGCATGTGGCTGACCTGGGTTTGATTCCCCAGCATCCCATATAGTCCCCTGAGCACCACCAGGTGTAAATCCTGGAGTGCAGAGCCAGGAGTAACCCCAGAGCATTACGTGTGTGGCCCAAAAAGCAAAACAAACAAACACACAGACAAAAACCTCCTTGCTGCCCAGCGTGAGCCGGAGACAGGGTCTTGATCTTCCAGGGAGGCACTGATGGAGCTGAGAACCGGAAGATGTTTTCCCTCTGCTCAGCAATGCAGCCTCGTTCTCTAACTCTACATTCTCACCCTGTGAGTGGTCTCTTTGGGACTAAAACACAAGTGTGTGTGTCTCTCATGACACTTCATATCAGATCCCAAACACAGTAGACCCGTCTTAGCGTTATTTTAAATCTGTCT